>SCDY01000028.1:0-186568 GCA_004143825.1 Drosophila micromelanica | reverse complement strand
AGAAAGAAAGAATAGAATAGACTAAAAAAGAATTTCTCTCATTTTCTCAAACATACCTAATATTATCCTCATAATATATGTATTATCTTTGATAATCAAATCTAACACAGATCTTTATATTAGATGTATTTTTTTCCTATCAGAAATTCGTTTATTTTCTGAGCTGCATCAACAGATGAATCATCTCTTGCAACCTTCGCCAAGTAGCTGGCGGTTAGAAAACAATTTTCAGCTCACGAAACGGCTTCCATGAGTTATTTGAAATGTCAATCCTTGGGCTATTACAGTCCCATTCAGTTGGGCACACAATGCACAGCTGTGGAGAGGCCCATTAAAGTGTGTGTGTGCGTCTGAAACTCTGGGGCTTTCGCCTGTTTAGCAGTTTGTCGGGCTTCTGGCATGGCATTGGCCATCAGCTGCTTTTTGCGGCATCAACTATCCGGACAAAAGTCCACTCGAAAGTAGTGAATGAAACTAGGAACAAACTACTTGGAATACGTTCCTATAGAACTGCGAGCGAACTGAGCTCGTGCCAGGGGTTACAAAATTTATGATCCTAGTCGCACAGTTCTCGAAATGACGACGAACTTTTTGCTGCCGCTGTCTGCTGTCTGCCGTCTGCTGGAAGGGGTGCGAGCTGTATGAGGGTGAGGCTGAGGGATGAGCGGAGTTGGCTTGCTGCCCTTTGACTGCCACTGAAGTGGCGTGTGGTGTGCGCCGCTGCAAGTACCAAGTATCATCTGCTTAATCACCAAAATAGCCACCATATGGCACACACGACGCACAATGCCGTGTCCGTGTCCGTGCCCGTGTCCGTGTCCGTGCCCATGTCCGTGTTTTAGTCGAGGGTTGTCCCCAGCACTGGTTACGGCTGCTACTCCAGTTCTTCTACTCCTACTCCTGCTCCTGCTCCTGACTTCAAAGGCAACTCGACCAACGCATTGCCAACTGTGGCTTTGCTTTTTGCACGCACTGTTCTTGTATGTGTTGTGTGTGTGCCAATAATTTATTCATATGCGCTTACAAGTCACTAATGTGGTTGTTGCTGCTGTAGCTGCTGCTGCTTCTGCTGCTGTTACCACAGACAATTTATGCACGCTTTTGGCAGCAGCCGCAAGCGCCGCATTTTCCGCATTCACATTCGCATTTTCTTTGAGTTTTTCTGCGTCCGACTTAAAGACAAATTAAAGACAAGTTGAAGCTAAAATCTTCTTACGTATAGTTTACACAATCGGTGTATCAATAAAATATATCTAAAAAAAATTATTTTTAAAATTAAAATTAAAATCGATTATTAATCATAATTTATTTGAAATTATTTGAAATAGTGAAAAACAACTTCTTCAAATATTTTAAATTAAAATTTGTTATAAGGACACCTTTAATATAGATTGGTGTTGAAATCTTGGCGCAGCTCCTGCTTTATATCTTAAATTCCTTAATTGTTAGATTGCTAACTTTTTTTAAAATTTATCGAATACTATTTGCAGTTTTTCAAAATCTATGCATAACATGTCTAAAAACATTTCTGAACAAGAAATCAAAAATTTTTTTTTTATTTTAAACTTTATGAAGAAATGTTTTCAAAAAATATATTTTCTACTTTTAAAATTATGTTTTACCTTTACAGAGCCGCATTTTACAAATATTTTATACCTGTTTATCATTTTCGTGGCTTACCAAAAGTGAATGAAATGACAATATAAATATATTTTCAAAAATGCCCATATTTGAAATATAATATATATTTAAATATGTGCTGTTTGAGCTGCCCAACTAATTCATAATACCATTCCGAATTTCCACTCCCGCTCGCCTTACGTACCCCCGGCTACCTGTGTTATAAGCGCATCAAGTTGAAGTGGAGAAAAACTTTGAGCTGGGGAGTTTGCGAGCTCCTCGGGCAGCTCTGGGGTCTGGTTAAGCCGCTTAGGCGTAGCGCCGTGGAGAGTTTGTCGATAAGCGAAAACCTCAAAGGCGAACCCATAAATCATATGCCGAAGCGTTCAAGCGTCGCTGCCAACGTCGCTGCCGCCGCTGACTACGCTAATGTGCTTAAGGAACGCTTAAGGTTGTCCGCACGTCAGGAATTCGCGTTGCAGCTGATAACGCGCTGGGCCGCCGCCGTCGCAGCGTTTACCTGCCCCAGTCGAAGACACGCAATACCAGAAGCCCGAAATCAATTGCGTATTTATTGGCCACAATCAATGCGGCGCGACAACGCGGCCCTGGAAACTGGAAACTGGCAACTGGCAACTGGCCCTTAGTCCTAATGATCGCCCACGGTGCGTCGGTCCGTTCGACAACGACGGCGAGTCAACCGCAATAAGCCGCTGGCGTCAGCGTCGACGTCGGCGTCAGCGTCAGCGTTTTTAGCCGCTGCACCCATTTCATTTTGAGGCGCATTTGACTGGAGTTCGTTTGTTGTCGCTCAAGCGATCCTGCGACTGTCAGTTGCGTCATGCGTCATGGCTTTGGAATGCGACTCGATTTGAGTCGAGCAGAGTCGAGTGTCGCCCGCCTACCTGTACGGGTCGCACTCTGCGCCAGTCTACGCCTAATCAGTTATAAATCACCCGGCTAGGAAGTGCTCGCTGCGTGCGCTGCTTCCTGTTTCCAAAACTATTTGCACACAAATCAAATAAAGAATCCTTTTCTTACATAAAAATTAAATCATTAAAGATTGTGCAATGTTTTTACATTTTTCGTATTTAATTTTATATATTTTGTATTTAAAATTGTTTATTATTTAAAAATTAAAAACTTTTCAGTTGTTGTTAAAATATATGTAGTAGTAGAACTATACCATTAAACTTATGAAATTTTATAATGCATTTCAATCTAGTAATGTAATATAAGTAAAATTTAAAGTTGAAATTGCAGCTAAAAATTCGATTAATATGATTTTAAAAGCTTTGTCAGAACGACGTTTCGGTTATTAAGTTAACATTAAAATCTGTGTACATAGTTTAAAACTAAAAACACAATTTTTTTAAAAATGTATGTTTTAAATTTAAGTTTTAAGTTGAAATTGATTATACAAGTTAAATTATTTGACTACAACTATTAAAAACCTTAGTCCCTGCATCAATAATATTTTCTCTTTTTACGATTTTCTCTCTTACGAAAACTAAGTCAAATTGAATTGATTTTGACGAACATTGACATTATATTCATGATTTGGCCTGTAGATTAACTCTTCGCTAACACTGAGGTATATTTTAGAACAAAAATCATATTTCAATCTCTGTTCAGCTTTGCCAATAATATTTTTCAACTGCAGCATTAACCACGGCAGCTGCAATTGATCTACATTTCACAGCAACAAATGTTTGGCAGTTGCTCACATGAGTCACAGGGAACACACATACATATACACACATACACATATACACTTGGAATGGCAACCCTTTTGGGAAAGGGAAAGAGTGAAAAAAAAAAATTATGAAGTGCCACGACAACAAGAGCGCGTCCACTTGAAATCCATTAAATATTTGTAGAAAACCAATAAAAGCAATACGCAGTCGATGTTGCTGTTGCTGTTGTGGCATGCAGCACAAAAACGGCAACTGTGTTTCGAGTGTTGCCTCTGTGGCTGCTGCTGTTTGTGGCAGCCACTCGAAGGACAACACGCGACTCAGTTCAGTTGAGCCACACACTCGACGGGCATCCTTTACAAAATCAAAAGTGTGGAAATTTTTGACGAGTCGAGCAATAAACATTGAAATATGCTGCAGTTTACACTTGCAACCCCCTACCCCTACCACCACCCCCACCCCCAAAACCTGAAACCGAAACCGAAACCGAAACCCCTTTTTCAGAAGATGGAACTCGTGCCAGTTGAAGCAGCTGCCATTAGCCATCAACTGTTTTGTTGGTCAGCTGCTGTTGCAACAACTCGCCTCAAATTTCGCGGCGCCTCAAAAATCTTCCGGACCCTCTGGAAAATGTCAACATTTGTTTCATATTGCAGATTTTCCATATAATTTCCATGCATAATCCATTTACAGCACTAATCTTATCAATCAGCGCAGACACTGGCCGCAAAAGCCAGCCTCAGCTCACATCTAATCACAGCCAAAAAGACAACACACACACACGCACACATAATAATGATTATAGTGCTTATGGCACGCTTAATCTAGTCGGGCTTCCTCATGGCAAACAACGTTCGAAACTGTTGCTGTTGTTGTCTTGGCCCATTAATCAAACTATTAGCTGGAAATTTCAGTGCACTTTTTGCGGACACACCCCTTTTATGGCACGGCGGGGAGAGTTGAGATTTTATTCAATTTTCTACGGCCCTGCAAATTTATTTATGGGGCGCACACATACGCGATAATCACGATAATGCGTCCTGTAATCAACTAATAAGGCTCATGTCGCAAGGACACCCCCGCATCGAACCCAAATTCAAAGAGAATCCCCCCAACAACAACATTTCTTTGGGGTGCGCTGAAAATTGAATTTAACGCGCAATATTTTGTGCATTTTCCATGTTGTTGTTGCCGTTTTTTTTTTGGGTTGTTGCCGAAAATGCAATTCATGTGTTCGCAGCGCTCACGAAGTGAAATTTATGACTTTTATAGGCCTCGGCTATTGAGCGAGGCTTTTGGGCTCTCGAGGGGTCGCACACTGTGGCCAGCCTCAGACTGGAGTAGGTTGTTCTTGCTGCTGTTGCTGGACGGGCGGGGCGGGGGGTTACGCTATCAGCGCATAACACATGTCACGAAAAACCAGCGAGCATCGCCGGCCTAACCCTCAACATGCAGCCACCCACCCCGCCTAGCCAACAAACACCAACGACATGGCTAAGTGCGTGTCGACCATAAAGCTGTAAGCTGTAATTAAGCCATCCTTATCAGTTGTGAAAATATTGTAGCATATTGGATTACAATGCAGATCAAAATGCTGACACAAAGATCTTGGAGAGATAGAAAAAAAAAGGGAGGTATACATAAGTTAAAATTAGTTTTTGTTTTGGTTACTTTAAAGCTAAGGTTATTTTGTTTATTATTAATAAATATTGGAGATATAGAAAAAAGAGATATACATAAATAAGTTAAAATTATTTTTTTGTTATTTTAAGGCCAAGAATATTTTGTTGATTATTTATAAATAAATAAATAAATATTGTTTGTAATTAATATGAATTGGAATTTACAAAAAATCATATTTACAATTTTTTAGCAGACTCTAAATTCAACTTTTTTTTATGGTTTGGTTTATGGTTCTCTACTCTAATTTAACCTCTTATTTAAATTCAGTAAAGTTTTGGAGCAACATTTTTGTTTAATCTTTTATTAAGTTTTTTTTATGGCCCGACATCTTAATTATTTGAGTTAACAAATGTCATGCAAATCATAAATTTTGTTGTTGTTATTAAAAAATGCTTGAAAGCGGTTCAGAAACAATGGAATTTATAATTCACGAATAGCATCTGCTGCAGGAACATATTGACTTTCTACGTCTGGCAGACACCACGAATAACTTTCCTCAGCGCAAGACGCATAAAAACTAATTATTGTCGGATCGCTTGGACTGTTTGTGGCCATGTTACATTTACATGGCTTGACCAGTGGTCGGCCAGTCGTCTTATCAAAACGAAAATTTGTACGCTGATAAGACGTACAAGCGGCAACAGCAACAACAGCAACAACAACAAATGGTACTAAGCCTGCAGCTAGAGGTAGACTCGAATCTATTCAAATGAGCGCCAGCCGGCGGACCGGTCCCGGTCGCAGTCCCGTCCGGCGCAGAAATTAGGAAAGGTATTAAGATAAAACCGAAAAAAATAAGAGAAAAAAAAACAGAATGTCGGCGTTAACAAAATGAGAGAAAGAAAGAAGCAAACACACGCACACAGATAGAGGGACAAAACACGCCTTGAAATGGCGACCTCGGCATTGGGTTTGGCTCTTTCGGATTCGGATTCGGATGCGGCTCAGCTGGGCAGCCGGGCAGCTGAGCTGAGCGCTGAGCGCGCCGTCGATTGCATTGGCGCCATGTTTATCTAATTTGGGGACATTTATGCATGGCATTCCGCGCGGTTGTTTATAGGTTCGGTTAAACCTGCACTGATAACAGCAGACCCCAGCGCACAGGCCCCAGGGACCGGTCCGCCGTTTGGTAGGCGCCCGACCACGGACCGGTCGCTGACTCAGCGACAGCAACTGCGACGGCGATGGCGACTGCGACTGCGACTGCGCAGCGGCCAACAACAATAAAATGAAATGCAGCGAACGACAATTAAAGCGACCCGACGGCATCGTCATTTTCGAATTGGTATTGCTTTGTATACCCATTGGAAAGGCATCAAAAAGGGTATATTGCAGCCATGCATCTCTAAATGAGCTGAATATAGAATTCTCTAGTATATACATTTTTAAATATATATGAAACAGCTTACTTTTTAAATTTCAATAGAATCATAAAATCACAGTTTTTTGAGCTCATCTCAATTATTAAAATTAAATTATTAAAAAAGGAATTTTGAAAAATGTTTTCCCATTTTCCCAAAATAAATATGCCAAATATCTGCTGTAAATTTTAGATTCATAAACATTTAAACAAAGATTTTAAGTTTTCAAGTTCAGATCATAAATAAAAATTAAAAAATAAGAAGTAGCACACCTGGGTGCAGTGCACCAACAGGGTACAGGGTATTTTAGAGCACCTAGCCTTATGTGCAAACATATTTTATTCAGCATAATACAGGGTGTCTTCTAGCTTTGCCGTTTCCACTAGAAAAATCTTTTTTTTTATTTATTTTTATTTTAGGTTTTTATTGAGGCATTTTGATCAAAGTCTGGAGTGTGTCATGCGCCCAATCCTGCGCCTTATCTTTGGAATGTAACTTAAACTTTAAGGATTATTGCCTACAATAAATTTGCGCACCATGCGACGACGTCGGCAGCGACTGCGACTGCGGCTGCTTTTGGGCCTGTAAGCCAATATGTGGCATTTCCCCCCTCCCCCTTGGCACCCGCTGATGCTCGTCTTGTCTTTCATCATTAGCGCTAATTAAAAGTGTATAAACTTTCACTTTGAAGCCTTCTAGGCACTGGCCACGTGCCTGTTGCACGTTCACCACACCTGACGCACTAATGAGGCAGCCAAGCTGGCAAGGATTCTGTGGGTGGGGGTGGGGGTGGGGGCTGCTGTCAAACGATGCGTGATTTATGGCACACAATCAGGCGGCAGAAAGGTCACAGCAACAGCAAGAGCAAGAGCGCAGCCAACTGGAAGCTGGAGAGGCTGTTGTGCACACACTTCACTGCCCACTGTTGACCCACGCCCAGAAGCTGATGCGCAACTCGAAGAAATCACAACAGCCGCGGCGTGGCAACGCCTTCCTTGCCGCCAGGATCTCGTCAGCGAGGCGTGGCTGATGCGTTGAAGGCGACACTTCATACTTTTGGTATACCCTGTGGGCAGTGAACATCAAAACAGGGTATGTATGTGGCAGCCAGCCTTCAGATCGTTTGGGTAGTCTGTACTGTCTGTCAGTCTGTCTAGATGGCCTAAAATAAATACGTTTATAAATATATAATATATATATATAATTATATATATATAATTTATATATAAACACAGACTCACTTATTTTCAGTTAAAAATAATCGAAATTTATCGCTTTTTAATCTATAATATAGTTGATATTTATATGATGGAGATCTTATAAGTTAAAGGAACTAAATAGATTATTTAATAATAAAAAATAAAAAACTGTCTGCAAAATTAAAACTTCCCCCGTGGTCTTATAAAAGAAATTTGTTGTACTATTTTTGGTAAAAAGTCATCAATAATGTCTTTAAAATGTAGTAAAATTTTACAAATTTATAAAAAATGAGAAAATTATAGCAAGAATTTATCTGATGGTATATTCATTTGGCAGTATTTATTCATCAAGTCCATAGCTTTAAAAGTAAAACAATAAACTTAGTTTTTTTAAATTTTATATTTTAAAGTTGCAAACAAAAGATGTATAAAAATATAATATTTTTATGGTGTAATAGCAAAACTTCAAAATAAGGTATCATTAAGTTGAGCAGCTGCGAGCATTCAAGAACACTCATATTTCCTATTTTTTTTTCTCTCCTTTTTTGTGGTTGTCAAAAATATACTTTTATTGCCACCAAAATGACAACACTTAGCTGTCTGCACCCTCCGCTCTATAATTTTTGCTCCCCACCCCGCTGCCCGCTGCCCGCTGCCCGCTCCACTGCATCCATCTCCATTTCTGTGGGTGTTGGCAGACGCTGCTGCGCGCTCATTCAAATCTTCCGCTTGATTAGGCGCCAATTCGCACAAAAGCAAATGCAAAATGTGGGCGTTGCCGCGCCCTGCAATTATGTAATGTTTGACTGCGACTAAGGGTTTTTTGGGCTCGCTTGGACATCTCCGGGGGGTTGCAGTAGTCGCTGACTGAAAAGGATTCGACATTCAGGCAGTCAGGATTCTTTAAACGGCAACACGACACAGATTTCATTTATTTTTTTGCTATTTCGCGCTGCAACAACTTCCAGTAAATTTGACAGAATTGTTACATTTGCCAGCCACATTAAGCTTAATGACAATATGCCATTGATAATATAGCAAAGCCCCCTACTCCCCGCTACCCAATCCTTATACATATGTCAAGGGTTAAGCCCGGACAACGCCTGCTTAGGGTTGTCAAGTCGAGACACAAACCTGACAAACCAAAATGATTTAGCCCCTGGCAAGCCAAGCCAGTTCATCTTTGGCATTATGTTTTTTACTTCCGCCTCCTTCCCGACGCTCGCCATTCGACGGACAGGCGCAGCAAAATCGCCCACGATTGCCACCCCCACAGCGCCAAAAGTTTCTGTTTGGCCCACAACAGTTTTTTACCCTTCTTTTAACTTTTTGGTCGACACTTTTGCTGCTACGCTGAACTGTCTGCGTAGCTTAAAAAGTTTTGCAAATTTTTTGAACACAGGTAAAAATTATTTCCTTCTTTCAATTTTGAGATTTACATTTGTACATCCTACAATGAGTATTGCAGTAAATTTTTGCCTTATTGTTAAATGCCTAAAAATAGTTTTTACCTCAGCTCAAATGCAGGTTCTCTCTGAAAGTCATAAACGTATTTTATGACGCCGTAAAGTTCACATAAATTTAATGGATAAGCTGCCTATTCCAGCAATAAGTGATTTTTGAAACACATTTCTTATCTATGAAACAATGCGTTTCGCTCTTTTAATGGATTTGCGACATCCATGTGGATACCATAAAATGTTTTAAAACATTTCGATGCATAATAATAATAAATAAGTTTAGACCGGAAGATTTAAATATAAAATTCATTTTTGCAAATTATAAAAATTATGATTTATTTATTTTATATTCATAGTTTCTAAATTATAAAATAAATTGGAAGCTTATACAACAAATTTCTAAATAAATTATTTATTTTAGGGCAATCAATTAATATTGTATATTGATTCCTGACGTGGTTATATACAAGCATATATGTTCCAATAGAAACACAATATACACAATTCCTAGTGTAAAAAGAAAATTAATAATAATAAAAATACACATCTCCGATTCATGCCCAAAAATATACCACTTATCTAAAGATCTTCTTGTATATTTTTCTATTTTATTTTTTAATTGTAAAAATTTTAAATTAATAAATTTTTATAAAAGAATTATAAATATATTTCAGTTTAATTCCTTCTTGAAGCAATTAATTTTTAGCTTTCTTGTGGTCCGTAGCGCATTGGTTTAGTCGTTTAGCTTAACTAGATCGTTTTAAGTTTTTCATTGTTCTTATTTTAACAATTGTTGTTGTTGCTTGTTTTTTTCACCATTTTTGCTTTGGCTTCACCGCCTCCGTCGTCTCTTTTGCTTTTGCTTTTGCTGTTCTGCATAAATTTCCCCTTAAGAATTGTCGCTGCTGCCATTTCCCATAAATGCGTACAGGATTTGGTGGCGGGGCAGTTCAGGACTCTAACACACACAGACACACACACACACACTTACACACACATTTATAGAAAAGCTTTGGGCGACGACGCGTCGAGTCGCAGGTGCTGGCAACATTTAGAGGCAGGCGAAAGGGTAGCAAATGTGCGACAAGTGCAGTGGCAGGTGGCCAAAGGGTGACTTTGTGTTTTGGGGTTGAGGGTTGTGGGCTGTGGGGTTGAGGCTCTAGACAAGTTGCAGCAGCAGCAGCGGCCACAGCAACGTTTGTTGTGTATTTTGCCTGACAACAACCGAGCGCTTGCCGCCATTTTTAATATGGCGCACAGCAGATACACAGCAACATATGCACACACACACACACACACACACAGCCTAACTTGAAGGTAGAAAAATGCGCTTGCCTCTTGCAAAAGCCCTCCCCCCCCCTGCTGCCCTTTTCCTTTTCTAGCTCTGCCTTATTTCTGCTCCTGCTCAACTTTGGCACTGGCTCCGCTGCTGGATTTGCATATAAAAACATTTTCAAATGTATGCGCGCGCACACACACATACACACACACACACACACACAGAACTCGCATATGGTATTTGCATTTGCTTGAGGGCTGCTGCTGTGGCTGCTGTGCAGTGGAGCAGGCTTGGGGGGCGGGGGGCGGGGGCGGGCAGGCTTCTGTGTGCGCTTTACCGTCATATAAATTTTCGATTGATATGCAAACTTAAAAGGAACCGCAAAAATTATGCTCCAGTGAGCTCCACCCGACAACATACACACACATAAACACACACATTCACCAGTTGTTACTACAAAAAAAACAAAGCGCTTGCGAGGGTTGCTTTAGGAGTTCATTAAAAGCAATGATGAGTTATTATATATTTTATTTTTCAATACCAAAAGCGCAACATTTTTGATGATATATATAAAGATTAACAAAAATGTATAAATAAAACAAAGAAAAAATTGACTTTTATTTTTTTAATGCTTCAATTTAATATTTTTAAAATTTGTTAAGCTCATTAAAGGAATTTTAGGCTGCTTATTAAAACTATTTGTTTTATTTATAATAATAACCACTCATGACCTTATAAACATGCTTGTTAGGTGTTTCTATAATTTAAATGGAATTAATTTTATTATATCTAAAATAAAAAGAATAAATGGATTACAAAATTATTTATTTTATTTTCAAAAACAACTTTATATGAAAGTTGAAATATTTATAATATTGAAATCTATACAAACATGAAATCAAATATATTGAATTTAAAAATTACTATTTGTATGGCATTGGAAGGTTTTTTAAGTTTGTTATTATTTGTTGAGGCAGCATTCATTTTAAGTTTAAAAAAAGTTGTTTTTTTAACGTCAAAATAAAATTGATTCTTTCCAAACTTTAGCAGATATTTTTTGCATCTGTTAAGTTCTTTTTTTGGTTCTGTTTCAATCATGGAATAAATGTTTATATATAAAACTTGTAGTTCTGCCCTCGCGTTCCGTAAGCTCTAACATATAACTATGTATGTTGTGCGTGGGTGTGTGTGTGTGTATGCGTGTGTGTGACCACGTTATAAAAATTCAACGAGCTGCTGCTAAGGCTGCCCGCCAATGGAGCAGCTTAGTCCAATGCCATACAAATAGCTCTGGTCTGGTTTTTGGCGGGGCAGCATTCATTGGGGAGGGGCAGGCGGGGGCGGATTTTTGGAGCTCGCACTAAAGCATCGGTGGAAACTAAAGCCCTGCTTAAACATTTAACAAACTGCAGGCCAAAAGCTGCACAGGCCGCGTTTGACTGACATTTGACTGATGTTGTTGTTGTTGCAATTGCTGTTGCAATTGTTGTTGTTGTTGTTGCATGCATATTCCAATAGATTTGACGCACCGAACACAGAAACCAATGAAATATATATTCAATCAAATTGAAATGCAAACAAGTCGATGTTGTTGCTGCTGCCACATTGCCACGTTGCGGCATGTGGCATGTGGCAGGTGGCAGGTGGCAACTCAAATGTCACGTTCGTTTGTTGCAGCCAATGCCAAAAATTGGAATTGAAAAAGCAATGATAACAAAAATTGCATGCTGCATGACTTTGAATGACAGATGAGCTGTTGCTGTTGTTGCAACAATAGGAGCAACTGCAACAGCAGCAACAGCAACAACTACTGCAAAGCGCCAACAATGAAAATGTCGCGTTCGCATTCGCGTTTTGCCCAAAAAAAAAAACGAGAAGGAAAATAAAACAAAAACAGGAACAATGACAGCTGCAAAATGGCAGATTGCAAAAACAAGAAGAAGAAGAAGACCAACAACAACAACAACAGTAATGTCAGCAGTTACAACAACAACAAAAACAACAACAGCAATGTGTGCGTTCTGTTGGCTGGAAACTTAATTCAAAATCAACAAAAAACAACTGACAACAACAATGAAATGGTACAAATGTTAAGCGAAAAAACCGAAATTAAAATACCCTGAATTAATTATAATAATTTGTAATATCGTACAAATATTAAATCGATTATAAAAAAAATGCTTTCTCATAATTTGTAAATAATGTTTAACCATTGTATTGTCGTACATTTGATTACTTTGTTACTTAATTTTATTCCAAATAATAGTGCAATAAAGCAGTTATATGTATTACCTATAATTTCTATAAATTACTTTTAAAGAGTTAAAAAAAATTTTTTTTTTTGTTTTTCTGTAAATTAACTTCTGTAAAGAGGGCTTAGATTTAAGCATTTAAAAAATAAAATAATAAATTATGGCATAGTCGGAGGTTCGACTAGAGCTCCTAGTTTTTTAACTGGCTACCAAAAAAGTATGCAATTGTACAGTTTATAGTTATAGTTAATATAGTTATATATAATATAGTTAATATATAGTTAGTTGATCGCTTTGCAATCCATATCAGGTATACTTTTCTTTTCGATGCAACCATTAATTAATTTATCAAAACATTTTTTATTTCATTTTTTAGTTTCTGTTATAAACTATGGATATATCAATAAATGGTATATATTATTAACAAATATATAGCAAAATAATTCTCAATCTGAACTATTGTTGTTAACGTTGAATTAGGAGCTGGTTTAACTAAACTTTAGAAATTATATTATTTTACTTCAAAATAAACAAGTGAATTTAGTTATATTCGAGCCTCACAGGGCTCCTTTCTTTTATATACTAGCTCGCAGTATCCTTGTGTAAGTTGATCTACTTATCAACCTGTGTCTAGCTGGGGCGGAAGCGGAAGTGCGCCAAAGACGCTCGCGACAAATGGCGGTCGGAAGAAGCTTTAGCGTTGAACGCGTGACTAGACGACTGACTGACTGACTGACTGACTGGCTGACTGACTGAACGAATGAATGAATGAATGAATAGCTGACTGATAGACTGACGATGTCGGCCTTTTGAGCTGTTGCCTGGCTGGGCTCGACTGACTAACTAACTGACTGACTGCTGTTTCCGCTTTTTACGTTCATTGCCTCTGCCACAATTTTAATTTTCCTAATGGATATCGATCCCAGTCGTCGGTCGCCCAACAAAAAACAACAACAACAATAACAATAACGGGGCACAACAACAGCGACGTCGTCGTCGCTGGCAAAAAGGATAATAGACTTCTTTATTGTGCATGCGACTCTATAAAAGTCAACTGTGGACTTTGTTGTGTGTGGCGCTGCTAAGGACGAAGTACTGCCGATTCCGTCGCACTGACACACAAACCTTACCATAGAAACACACACACACACGCACACACAAGCACACACGCAGCACACCTCAACAACCTCACACAATAAATAAACTGCTACGTCATGCAGCGAAAACAGTTGGCTCTCCCACTCCCCACCCCCCCGCAGGTCCCCCCACTCCCACTCCCACTTCTCTCACTCTCTCTCTCTCTCTCTATCTTACTCTCTATTTCGGCTTGGCCAAAGTTAAACTTCAGTTTTGGTCTTTAAAGAGAGGCTATGCAGGCCTATAAAAGCCAACTGACCATACACTCGGAGAAAATAGCTGGCTATAATTTCTAGTAAGACATTTCTTATTCATTATTTATAATATCAATATAATAACATTATTAGAATATATTCAAATTAATCGGAATTTTGAACAATTTCTTAGCTTAGGTATTTCAATGAGTTTTAAATAACAATTTATTCATTAAAGAGTTTTAAAAATTAAAAAGGAATTTAGCTTTCAGTTATGCGATTTTCTTTGCTAGTTGTTATTTTTTCCAAGTGTTTAAGTTAAAGTTAACACACACCCGCAGCCTCTTCGCCTCCCCGGCAACCCTCTCCGTTTGTGGCTTAAATAACTGCCTAAACATTTGTACAATTTTCGGTAGCTCGGCATTTTTCCTAGCTGTGGGCCACCAAGTGCGAAAATTAAATGAACCGCAAGTCGTAGCTCCAGAATCCCCCACATGATGTTGATGTTCAGCCTGAGCATCAGCTCTTGCTTCCCTCCGTTCCGCTGTCCCGCCTTCCGGCCTGCTGTTTTGCTTCATGTTTGCGTAGGTGTTTTGCGTGTTTCTATTTGCATAAATTTTTGCTATTTGCTTTGCCTTGGCCAACGTGACGGGGCCAAAGAGCCGGGTCGGTGAGCTGGCAAACTCCGTTCGTTTGGCCCGGTCGGAGATTGATACTAACTGCGGCAGAGAGAGACTCGCATTTGAAATTGAAATTGGAATTCGAAATTTGCATTTCGTTCGGGTTCGGGCTCGGGTTAGACAACAAACTAAAACGGGTTTCTATTGGGTTTGTTGGGTTTGTTGCTTTCATAAGTATTTTTATGCTAAATATATGCAAACATTTTCACCCCCAGCCGCACCCGCAACTGCGCATCTTGTGCGAAAAAAAAAATAACTATAAAAAAGCATTCAAAGTATTCACGAACTTTCAGTTATTAAAATTCAAAGATAGACTGAAGTTAAAGAAACTATATATTACATACCATATTTTTTACTTCAACAATTTATATTCATTGGTAAATTTAGATATGAAATGAAAGCAAAACAATACATTTTACTTCTAGAAAAGTTCGCTTCAAAATAAATTTCTTGAACATCAACCAGAAAGTTAGTGGTATATATATTTTTGTTGTAACGCGTCTCTTAACTGACAACCAACAGGGCTGCCAAATTGGCAACTGATTGTACTTTTAGCTACAATTGCTAAACCTAAAGCTGTCTAATAGACAATGTCTAATGGGCAGACAATCAATACCGTCAATACAACAACATTGGGAGCAATCAAAGTGCAGCCCAGGTCAGATTTACAATGGGCGCCAAACTCGATGTTGGCTCAGCTCGAGATTTCTAATTAACTGGTTGAGAGCGTGCATCTGAGGCTGCCAGTCAGGAAAATAACGAAACCAGATACAAATGGAAAATGTGTAAGAGGGGAAATTGATGTTCCCCATTTTCATTTTCACTTTTCAGGCGAGTATAACATGAATTTTAGATGTATTTCGATAAATTCAAAATTAAAGTAGGTGAAGCTATATATTTTTCGTATTGGGTGAATTGTATATATAAAGAATGTATAAGAAAACTTAGAAACGAAATTTCTGACTTTAAAAATATAAAAAACTTATCAAAGATACAAATTCAATAAGAACGCTTAAGTAACGTCGAATATAGTTTATATCTAAAAATATGCAATTAATTTGAAAAATTTCCTTTAGTACTGTCGTTCATTTAGAATGATTATATATAGCTTAATATGATTAAATATTTATAATTTTCAGTTATGCATTTAATTTAAAAAAATCGGTAAGTTAAAGAAACGAACAAGCAACCTTTAGAATGTAACATGAAATAATGAAAGAAATTAAATATTTCCAAACTCTTTACTCAACTTGAACTTGACAAACTAATAGAGAAATGGTAATTGAGAATTTCAAATAGGTATCTGAAGTAGAAATTGTATGGCAGCCACAACAAAAATAATGCCTCATACTCAAAGCCAACAACAAGTTGCAAACGTTTCATTTTTGGTAAGTGGGAGAGGTGGGGGAGGGGAGGAGGGGGAAGATATAGCTAGGGTCTGTAGCATGGCTTAAATGACATGTCCTAAATTTGTAAGCGCGCTGCTGCTGCTCGTTTACGTCGCTCGCCAGACTTTTACCGGCATTTCAATTAACCCAATTAATGGACGGGACCTAATTAAATTTTGAAATCATGCTGCCTGGCGCACAACAACATCAACACACACACACACACACACACACAGACAAACAGACACGCAGACACACAAATCAGTCAGCTGTTTTTGCTGCTGGCCAGCTGTGTGTGTGTGAGTGTGTGTGTGTGTGTGCATGAAGGAGATGGCGCGAAAGCTTTTACTGTTGTTTGAACGATACGTGTTGTGCTTGTGTGTGTGTGTGTGTGTGTGTGTGTGTGTGTGTGTGTGTGTGTGTGTGTGTGTGTGTGTGTGTGTGTGTGAACATGTACTAATGTCAGCGTCTGGCTAACTGCGACGGCTCTGAGCGTTGTGGCCCAAGCGGCGCTGATGACCTTGATTACAACATGAGAAGCCCGCCCTCCACCCTCCAGCCCCCCTCGTGCACTGCTGTCTCGCAGCTCGTCAGCGCAGCAAACGGAAGCAGCGGCAAATAAAAACGGTAAAAATAATGGCAACTGGGAATCAGCAGACTGCCAACTGGCAACTAAAACAAATCATCAGGCAAAGCTGGCGGAACTGGGTGCCAAGTCAACGAACTGCTAACCGCAACAACAACAACAACACACACACATGTAGAGGGGGGCGTTGCAGGCGTGGCACGTGTCATTAAAATTGCAACAGAGCCTTGAACAGTAAACGGTAAACGAGACGCAAGCCGCACACAGCACAAGCCCAAAATCAAAAGATCAATAATTATTATGATGTTAGCTGCGAGGCCAAAAAGACGTTGCCACAGCCGCAACAGCAGCAGCAGCAGCAACAACAAATGCAACAGCAACAGCAGCCGCAGCCAAGAGTCAAGACAAGGTGCGGCTGTGGCTGCCAAAAACTTCGACAAGCGCATTACACAGCCAACAATTGCAGCCAACAAGCAGTGGTGGGCGGGCGAGGGGGCGTGGCAAGGGTGCGGACCGAGGTGCTGCGGCAGTAGGTGGAGCAGAGACTAGCGGCATTTGCTTACAAGTGCAACCATTTTGTAGTACAAACTTCGAAAACCAAAAGCGAAATTGGCAAAACAAAGGCAAAAGGCAGCAAAAAGGAAGAGCAAGACAACACAAAAAAAAAAACAGCAACAACAAAAAATATATGTTCGTGGGGGGGGGGGGTGGAGGGGTTTGGTGGGGAGTTGTCGGCGGCTTGACTGCCTCCATTGCCTGTGGATTGCAAAAGTTAGCGACGGCAGCAGCAGGCAGCGACAGCAACGACGATTGCAACTCAGCTGTGTCGCCCGCCAGTGGGGCGACTCATGCGCAGTGGCGCCAACCGATTGGCCCGCTTGGACGCCATTTAGAAAACGTGCGAAGCGAGATGGCATGCGTTGTGTGCGAGCAGTGCCGCCAAACACCTGTTCCTGTTGCCCGCTTTGCGTTTTTCGGTTTCTTCTTGTTTTCGTTTTTCGAAGTACGTGACGCGCCCCAGACCAAAAGACCAAACCGGTTGCAGCTGCAGCGCAGCGTCGCCCAGCACACGAGCACACTAGCCGTGCTGCTCTAACACAGGTGGCGTGCGGCTAGCGTGCGAGCAGCCAACGAGGGGGTTGCTGCGCTGGCGTTGACGCTGGCAGCGACGCTGGGCACGAACGAGACGCGATGCGGCGCGGCGCGGCGAGGCGAAACGAGGCGAGACGAGACGAGGCGAAGCGAGCGCTGCGTACGAGCGCTGTGTCTGTAGGTTTTGCCTGTGAATCCGAAAGATACACACGGTCAGCCGGTTTAGTCGTTCAGCAGTCGCAGCGCCGTCAGCATCGTGAGGTACGCGTCGTTTCGTATTTTATATTGTTGTTGTTGCTGTTGTGCGTTACGTTAAAACAACAACAACAACAACGACAGCAACACACACGCACACCCTACGGAAAACTCGGAGTCGTTGTCGTTGTCGTCATCGCCGTCGTCGTCGTTATTTGGTTACGTTTGCCGCCGTCGCCTTTGGATACGAGAACCGAAACTCAGCGCTCCCTCGACCTATGGCGTTATTACATTTACCTGTTCGCGTGTGTTACCAACTGTGACAACAACAGCAGCCACAGGAACAGGCACAGTCACAGTCACAGTCACAGTCACAGTCACAGTTACAGTCACATTCATAGTCAGAATCCAAGCTAAAGCCCAAAGAGTGCGTGCAAATTAAGATACATAGATACAAAAGTATCTCAACATTACTAAACTGAACAAAAGTGCCTTAAAGCGATTCACAAAACTCCTCCCCCCCTCGTCACAAAATTAATCAACACTTGATGCTCAATGCGGAAAATCTTGCAACAATTTTGAGTTACGCTTCTTTTGATTTTTTGAAAATTCTCAAGTGTTTTTGGGTGGTTGCCGGTCTATAAGCCAAATATATGGTAATGGCAGAGATTGGTGGCCATTTGGCTCACCAGCTACCATTGCACAATCACAATCACAATCAAACTGGATTACAGCCATCGCTGGTGATGAATCATCACCTGGATTTGGATTGTCACGGCCACGATGTGATAAGTAAGTAAACTATATATACACATATATCTCAAACAAAAAGAAAAATTCAAACTAAAAATCGGCGCTGAATCATATATGCATATTTAAAGCCGTCGCACAGCCGTCGGTGTTTGGCAGCTGTGCCTTAAAACCAGTTTTCAAATCGGAGAAGCCGTCACAAAAATATCTTTAAATAACTGAGCAATTTGTATATTGTTCTGGTACAAAACTTTTCAAGGTTCTATTAAATAGCTTTCTAAATCAAAATAACTTATTTGTATGACAAAAAAAACCACATAGTTACAAGGCGTTTCTTTAACGGGTTAACAACAAAAATGATGTATACAATTTATTAACGGTTTCCCATTTAATTTGATATATTGCTTAAAAATATATCTGAGAATGGTAAAATCATAATTCATTCTTTTTACAATAGTTACCGAATTTGTATCACAAAAACTTTTAGTATAGATTTCGGTAAAATATGTTGCTTGGCATTTTTAAACGGATTGTCAAATTCAACTTTAAAAATTATTATTATTATGATTAAAACACGAATTTAATTTCGTAATTTTATGCAACTTACTTCTCTATCCAAATCAACTCAAAAGTTGAATTAGGCTTTAAGCTGCATCTACACAAATATCTGATCTGCACTAGTGAAAGACTTTTCTGACTTTTTAAATAGAAAATATATTTTTATAATATATATCAGAATTTGATCAAAGATGATATGATACCATAGGAAGTTCGTTGTCTAAAACGTCTAAAACGATCTACATTTATCAGCCTCATTACTGGCCCATTCAAACATAAAACTAGCGAAACTAACCCAATTACTGACATATTTTGTCCCAACTATCCAAATCAGAGAAGCAGAACCCACTCCGCAGCATTATCATTATCATATCATATGCGGCTAATAAAGCTATTTAAACGAGTTAATGACATATTTATGGGCATTGTCGCACTCAGAAACAAATTAGACAAAAACAACGAAAATTTGCAAATTAAATTGCCATTAACCTTTCAAACAACGAAACTAATAAAGTCAAAAATTTGCTAGGTAAAAGCGAATCGTTCAACTGTAAACAAATTTATATATCATGAAATTTTGGATATTAAAAGCTAATAAAATGCCAAAATTCGTTAACAAAAAATAGATTGGGAAATAAACAAAGTAAACTCAGTTTTTGTGGGTTTTTACGTTCTATTATGAAATATATATATTTTGAGAATCTCTCCTTGGAATATGTTCCAAATAAAGTTAGATATTTGCAGTGAAATTAAAATTGAGTTCAAGGAAATGTTTTTGAGTTTAAGCTACTTTATGGCCAACTGATAAGTCATAGATTAAGAGAGCACCAGGTCAAGTTCAGCTTATAATTGTCAAGGCATTGGAGTCGTAGGTTCGCAGTTGAAGTTGAGTAGATCTTGTGCCATTTTATATGTCATTTTTATCTCTACCTAGCCTTGAATTTAATTTAAAGTCTAATTTTGAAAACTCAAAAATATATTTAATGTTACTCGAAATAAGTTAATGTAAATATATTTAAAATCGTTTTGTATTGTATCAATAAGAATGATCTTGGAAAAAGAATAATGTGAAAAACGTATATATTTTATTTATATGTACATAGAAGATGTTATATGTATATATTAACTTTTAGTTAAATTTATCTCTTTTTTTTCAACTTCAACTCTGGCTATCAGCAAGCAGGCATCTGGTAATTGCAATCGAAATGAATTATAAGTCTTAAACCCGCCGCAAGTTTTTGTAAAAGACATTTAAAAATATTGTGAAAAAAATAAATGATAAAAGAAAATACGTTTAACCTTAGCCTTTGGTTGTTGGGCTTTTGCGGTGGCATTAACTTTTAAATTATTGCCGTATTTTATTTTAAGTAGAATATAATTTTGGTGCCAATTAACGGTTGAATGACATTTTAATGCTTGGCGGCAATTAAAGTGCGATTGCAACAAATTTATCGCATGCGATAATTGCATGAAATTTGTCAGCTGACAAATTTTTGACCAGCTCAAATAGAAAAAAAAAATATATTTTTGGTCATATTCACATATTGCTTGCATTTCTAAATTATATTCATGAATTTTTAAACGCTAGCCCAGCATAAACCAGAAGTGTCATTAAAAAATGTGTGTGTGCGAGTGTGTCAAAATATATTTTATTTAAATTGTATTTGACGCAAAATTGTGACAAATGTTAGCTGCCAATTTTGTAACCAGACAAAAAACCGCAAAACACAGAACCAAAAAAATAAAACAAGCAAAACGGTTGCAAACTGTGTGTGTGTGTGTGTGTGTGTGTGTGAGTGTGTGTGTGTGTGTGTGTGTGTGTGTGTGTGTGTGTGTGTGTAGAAAAAAAACGAGCAAAAGACGCAAAATCATAATCACAAACACGTTGGCCCCGTTGAGCGCACTGAATTATAAATGAGCCAAAAACACCAGCAGCAGCAGCCGCAGCGACTAGAATCTAGCTGCAGATGCATTTGTATCTAATAGATACACTAGTATGCGGCTGCCTAATTGCAGCCACATTGTAATTTCAACTCTTAATTTGTTTGCGCTGCGCACACATTAAATATTGAGCGAACAAAAATTTTAATTTAAAAACTTTTGAAGCCCAGGCAAAAATTTTTCTACTTTTCATTTTTTGTTTTGTGTTTTTTTTTTGTGATACGTGCAAACTAAAAGCTACGCAAAACTTATTTCTAGCTGCCAGTTGTGAGTTGCGAGATTTTGAGATTTTTAGTTTTGTATTTGAAATGAAAACAATTTCAGTTGCTGTATTTTGTTTTATTTTTTTTTCTCTGTTTTTCATCTGACTGTTTGTCTGTCCGAGTCGCTTTTGTTGGTTTGTTGATTTTGTGCGCCTGTAAACATTTTAATGAGTTTTTCATGTCACAGGCCCATTGGCTCTCCCCTCCACGCCCCTCATATGTCGCTGCTAACTTCTCAAGTAGTCGTTAAATTAATTAAATATAGTAGAAGGAAATATACAAAAACCGCTCGAGTTGAAGTTTTGTTTACACAAAATGTGACATTTTTTTTGTATTTTTCATTTTTTACTGCATACTTCGCGGCGCGCGGCAAACCACATACGTGTTGCCATTTCTAGTTTCTGGCCATGATTTTGATGCCAAGCTGATAAAAAATTGACAATTTTTTGCGGTCATAAAAATCAAAACGATTTTAATTTTATAGATTTCGCGTCAATTGGCCTGAAATAAGAGCACGCCGACAATATTGCAACGTGTGTTTGTGTGTGTGTGTGAGTGTGTCACAAATTTGTTTAGCATAATTTATTTCACATTAATTTCATTTAAATGATTCGCATTTTCTGAATTATGGCCAAGAATGAAACAAAAACAACAATCGAAATAAGTTTAGAAGATTAATTGTAAAAAAATGAACAAACAAAAAAACTTTAAAATAATTTTTACAAATAACTTGTTAAATGACAAAATACATAAAATACAAAAATATATAAAAAAAAAACACAAATTAAAATAGAAATGCGGCTCTTAAATGTTTTTGGCCATAAAAGGCAAAGTGGCTTAGCCATGGCGAAGAGAATGGCGCAGAGCTAGCCTATACGTATGCCAGAGATAGATGGATTAACTACTTATATAGGCTGCCGCGTATCGGCTTGTGACAGTCATAAAGCTTGTGAAAGGCGTTCGGTAACCGATTCGGTTTTGTGGCCATAAACGTTCTCAGCACATCATTAATCGTGATTAAATTGGATAACGTGTATGAAATTGAAAGTCTATTCGAGCAGCTAATCAAAAATTAAACGCACATAAGAAACTAGTTTAGTATTTATTTCGAAAGTGCAGAAATTTTAATAAAACTATGGTTCCAGTGACACTAGCTGAAAGTATAAAAGAGTGTGGATTCAAAATAAATTGTGACAAAAAAAAATGTTTAATGTGTGGTACATTTTTTTAAATAAATGAATCGCTTTTAAGGCTTTCCTTGTCTTTAGTTAAATTTTTAAATTACAGTTTTAATGTACTTTACACTGCATTTTATTGTTACTAATATGTAACTGCTATTTTTAGCTATTGTATGCATTTCAAATAATCGTTTTTGTATAAATATATCTATGGTAAATACTTTTAAATTGATTAGCATGCTAATAAGTTTATGAGCTCTTGAAGCTTATTTCTGAAGTTAGCAACAGATTCAACCGCTGCTATATATCATAGGTATATTTGTTATGGGCATGTTTAACACTCTATAGATACATCGAAAACAATCTGCTCTCGGGTCTGGCTTGAACCTTTCATTTCAAGATATTAGTTAATTCAATGTTTCCCTGATCGATGCAAAGAGCTACCGATTTCTATTTTATTGAATATGCCCAACTTCAAAATTTACCTTGAAAAAGCTCACTCACTTGACAATCAAAACTCAACCCACGAATCATGATTTTCCCATTGATTTTGGAGCTGTAAGCCAATCTAATTTGCTTCCTCTTTGCATCAATTTATATTTATTTTTGTTTTATTTTTATCACCCAATAGGTAACTCATTATCATTTTTTTTGTGGCTAATCAACAAACCAAATGCGCAAAATGTTTGCCGCTGATTTTTGTATATTTGAACGGAAATTCCAAGCATAATTTTCTAATTTCACAAGTCAAACAGACGCGCCAAGAGCTGTTAATTAAAGACAGGCTCGGAATCAAATGCAAAAACGAGCTCTAAAATAAAAGTAAAGCAAACTGAAAAAATCTCAGGCGAATTTACCTGAATCGAAATCTACGCTGCGTATCTCCAACTGTTTCTCTAAGTCTCTGTTCTCTGTCGCCTGTCGTAGTCCCTGTATGCTTGTGTGTCACAATTGTTCGCTCTTCAAACACACACACACACACACACACACACACACAGTGTCACACACACTTTAAATGTGACAACAGGCGCAGGCGCACAGCTGTCTTTTTGGGTTCAGAAATTTGGTTTGGGAATCTGGGTATCCGTATCCCAATTCCAATTCCAATTCCAAGCGCAGCCCGCACAGGTTTCAGGCCAACATATTGATCTAGTGCCGGGCCCAAGTGCAAAATCAGATAAACTTCGCTCTGGGTTCTGTTTTGGAATTTATGATTTGCGCCTAAATAACTTTATCACCCCGTTCAGACAGGCAGACAGCGGCTGTGGAGGGAAGCAACGGGGGGAGACACAGGCAGACAGGAATATCAAAACAAAAAAACGAAAAAAAAAAATTTGGCCGGAAACCCGAAAAAAGCAAGCCCATAAAATATAGACGAAATTTATTTATTTTTTTTTACCAAGTGGCGCATAAATTTTGCCATGTGGGTGTGCCGGGCGAACATTTCGATGCCCTGTAATCAAAAGGACTAAGACATATATAACAAAATATATTTATATATATCCATTTATGCGAACAGAGAGCTTGTGTTGAGTCCATCAACTCAAAGTTGTGCTGCATTAAGTATTTTAAATTAAAATATTTTCAGTAATGCTTATCATGATATAAGGATAAAGAAAAAAACTTCAAAGTCAATATAGTAAAAAAAAATTCTATCAGAAATAAAAATAATGTTATAAAATATTACAAAAATTAAATTCAATATACAATAATAATTTACTTAAAATATGCATATAAAACTGAGTCGATACAGATAGCCAAATTTTAAAGATTCAAAATAATTGTAAAATAATAATAATTATCAAAATGAAATGCACAAAAAGTAGGTAGCTTATGAAAACAAAATCTAAACTTAAAAGTAGAATGTCCACTCGAAAAATTGAAAATCAAAAAAATATATTTTCAATTTATTTTTTACTCCAAATTGTTATAATTTAAAATATTACAATATTTCTAGGGTTTCTTTAAACTCACTCTTCTTTCTTTTTTTTTTGCTGTGTTGCAGTCTAACTTATAAAATTATTCTGAAATATGCAGCTTAAAATTGACAATGCTTGTGCATCTGACAGATACGTGGCCAGCCAGTTGCAGTCGCTTAAAGCCCAAATGGTTTTTTTGGCCTAATTACATCGGGCCATGTTCACGTGAGTGTCGGGAACTCGTCTGATTTGGCCTGGCCTGGGCACAGTGGACATATTAAAGCAGCGACCGCCTATTAAAGTGCAATTAAAAAATTGGAGCTCTTTAAGTTCAGTCAAGGTGTCAGCGCTTGTCAAGCGGCCGTGGCTACCGTTTGGGGCCAAACAAATATTAAATTTCAAAGAACACAAAAAAAAGAGGAAACATATTAAAAGCCTGAAAATGAAAGAGAGCGAGAATGCGAGTGAGAGGCAAGCTGTGCATTTTGAGCGCGCTGCACATAAATCAACTGATAAATAATGCCAAATTTGGCTTGCCCGGCCAGGGCCAGGGCTTTGCATGCCACGCCCGTTTATCGCGTGTGTTTGGCCAGAAACAGAACCGAAAAGAAAAAAAAAAAATGAAATGAAAAAAATGTAAGCAACCACCAGTTAAAGCCCCGCTCGTGCCGCTCTCTTTCCTCTCTCCAGGCGCTCATTAAACGGCGCCTTTTGGCGTCGCGTTTCCCGCTGGGATTTTGGGAGGCGCTCGGTTAGTTTTGGCCGGGAACACCCGCTGCGCCATATGACACCTCTATAACGTGTGTGTGTGTGTGCTGGCGTGTGTGTGTGCTCAGGTGCATTTGTCTGGCCGGGCTGCCAGTTGGCCAGCTTGGGCGCTTTGCGTCGCTGCGCCGTTGCGCGTGTTGCATGCAACGTGCCACGTTGCTCGCTTTAATGGCGTCGCTTTTAAAGCTCTTTTGGGGGGCGGGGAGGCGGGCGCCTCTGTTGCACTCTATTTTCGGTTTGGCTATCTCGCTTGCACTTGGCTTTTTACGAGTGTCATTTTTATAGCCCCCCGTTTTAATGACTAATTAAGCATGGGGCAATAAAAGCCAAGAACAATAACAATAACAGCAACAACAACAACAACAAACAGCAATAACTTTCAACAGGATGCAGCAAGAGAAGTTGCCACAGCGGAGCGGTCAACTGAGATTTGGTTACATCAAAAAACTAGACGCCGCCAACGGTGGCGTCACCAATCTCGAGTCCAGACGCCAGTGGCTCAATTCTTGGCGTCAGTGGGTACTCCAAATTCGTCAGCGACACTTGAGGCAACAATGGCAGCAACAATTGCTGCAACAGCAGCAGCACCGCTTGGTTATATAATGCCCAAGCACAATATAGTATATCGCATTACAAGAACTACTTTTCCGCATCAGTTATTTATAAAGTACTCAAAAGAGGATGACAGAGAGAGAGGGGTGAGATTGAGTGAGAGTGAGAGAGACATTTAGCATGTCGCCTATTTGTATTGAGAGCTCTTAATCTCAAGTATCGTCTGGTAAGTCAGACGCAGCCATCAACAGGTTGACCGCCCCTCGTATTCTTCTGCTCGGAGGCTCGAACCCGACCGCTCGCTGTGACTGCGACGCGTCGCGCCGCGCCGCGGGGCAACTCATTCAAAATTAGATGACGACGTGGTTGAGGTTGAGACGGCAGGCGGCAGACGGCAGACGGCAGACGGATACGGTAGGCGGGCAGACGGTAGCCTAGCCAGCTAATTACCGTTACCTGTAAATATTTTGACTTGCAGCCAGGATATGGCCAACACTACCTGCAACAAAATGTGGCTCATTATGTCAAATTGAAATGTTGCCATTGCACAGACAACTGGCCAAACAAGTTGCACATCTCGGTGGCAAGTTTGTTTTTTTTTTTTGTCTTACTTTTATATACAGTCATGGATTTACGTAACACGAAAGCAGAACCAGAATTTATAGAAACAAATTGCCAACAGCATCATAAATATTATAGGTAAATCAATGCAAATCTTCGACTGGTTTTTTGGTTTGTTTCGTTATTTATATAATGTTATTTATTCATGACACAATTATTTGTCAACTTGAGAATAAAATACATATTGTTTGAAGTAAAAAAAAGTATACCTTTATTATTTATTATTTGTATATTATATTCTCAACAAATAAAATAACTTTTTATGGCAAAGCAAGCTCTATTTCATAAACCTTTTTAATAACATTCTCTATTCTCAAATTATTTAATTTATTGAAGTAGAGAGTAAAAAATAAGTTGAGGATAAATGCGCTTAAAATAAAAAATAATAATAAAATTTTACCTTAAATCGATCTAATCCAAACAACTACAGCTTTAGCTGCTTATTAATTATAAATCAGTCAGTCGTGAATAAACTATTTATATTTTCCTTTTAAGAAAAGTGCAACAACTTAAGAACTTTCGTTGTAAATCCATTTTCTATCTAAAACCATTAATGTTTAGCTAATACAATTTTTAAATTAATATTTAGCACACATTTCAAGGTGAACATTTAGAAAGCAATAATTAGGTAAAACATATCGAATTGTATAATTTGAAGTCCATTTTAGAACAACAGTTTTTACGTTATTTTCAACAATTACAATTACTATAAATTTTTAAATTGTCTAAATTTTGTAATATTTAAATATGAAACAATTTTAAACCTTTTAACAAGCAATCAATCGTGTGTGTTTTGATGGTTATTTTCTCAAGTGAAAAATCTATATTTTAAATAATTACTGCTCCATGTTGTTGTGTCTGTTGTTTCTAAAAGCCCCTTATAAATTTTCTAGTTAGGTAGCCTAACCATCTGTGGTAATGCCTACTGGTAACAAAATGTAGCTCATTATGTCAAATTGAAATGTTGCCAGCGTGGTGAGAAACCCGCTAAACAAGTTGCAGACATTGCAGATCTGTAAAAAAAAGGTCTTGGGACTCATCTTTATTTAGTGAGGAAGTGCCCCGACAGCGTTTTGTCGCCTAAGTGGGCAGCAATAAGTCTTCGCAGCGAACCGAAAGACAACAACAATAACAACAACAACAAGAGCAACGACAACGTTGTGGACGATTACGACCACACAGCGCCAATGAATCATAGCATCAGCATCAGCATCAGCAGCAGCAGCATCAGGTGTGAGTGTGAATGCGAATCAGCGAGTGAGTCTAGTGTGAGTGCAAGCTGAAGCTGGACCTGAACTGCAAATCCCATAAAGCAGGCCTACTTAAAACGCCATAAAACCAGCAATTTATATACCCTCATTGGCCAAGACTTGACTCAGCCGAGACTCAACTGCCCAGACACGTACCGGACTCGAGCTCGAGCTGCAACTCGAACTCGAACTCGGACATCGAGTGGCAATCAACGTCGTCCACAGCCCGTCCGAAACATGCCGCTGCGGTGCAATGCTCCTTTGAAATTCAAATTTTATGAAGCTCATTAAATATAAATTTGTCGTTCGTTTGCGCTGCAGATGCAGATGCCCAAAGAGGGAGAGGGAAATAGAAGAGAACCAACAACAACAACGAACAACGAACAGCGAATAACGACAACGATCTGTGGATCGCTCCGCTTGTATACGACACCCAAATAAAATAATATAAATTAATTAACAAAACGAAGCCGAAATGAAGTTAAAATTTGCATGAACAACGCGCAGCCTTTGGCGGCCTTCCTTTAAGCCAAGAAACGGAAAACTCACAACCTGGCCAAATGAATTTCGAGCCGAGTAGCTGATGCTGCTGCCCCTTGCGTGCGCGTAATCGACCAGCCTCAACTGCACAGATATACATATATATATATAGTTATATATACTCGGATTTAGTTCTTTTAGTATCATATAAAAGGACCACAACGAGCTGGGCAATGGACAGAAGACGGCGTTAAATGGTCAACTCGATCTTGGCCAGCCATAAAGCAGTGGCGGCCTCTTTTAATGAGGTCTTAAGTTTTTATAACGGTGCACACACACACACACACACACACACACATAAGAATATATACACTCGTTGCAATGTGCATTGTATGTGGCTTAAAGGCACACCCTGTCCAGAAGCCCAGCTAATATCCAGATTAAGAAAAGGTTAACACTTGCAGAAGCTCTTATTTTCCTATATAATATTTATAATATTTATTAGAAAATTCCAATACCTTGATTCTTATTAAAAATTAAATTAAAAAAAAAAGTTGAAGCAGAAAGCAAATAAAGATATTTCATTATTTAAAAATAAACAAAATTACTGAAAAATTAAAGTTAAATAAATCACAAATAAAATACTGAAAAAATATATCCAGGAAAATAGTTAAGTTTCAAATTTAATATTTCTTTTTATAATTACATTAATTTGTTTATTATTATTATTATTATATTATTATTAATATTACTGAAAGAATTAGATAACTGAAATATATGGCCAATGACATACAAACCAGGATGCTTATTGATAATATTTTTTTTTTAATTTAGCAGTAAACTTGGAATGCAATTTAAATGATGTATTTATCTCTCAATATAAAAAATTTTTATTCTCCATCGCTGTGAACACACCCTTGCAAAGGTTTTTTAATTTAAAACCTTCACTGCAGAGATTTCAAGCCTTTGTCTTTATTTGTGAATTATCTTTGAAATATGCTAATTTATTTTGAAATATTTTTACTTCAATTTCCGGTTTTGTTCTCGAGAATTTGTAAATTCTTCTTCTTAGGCTCCTCTCTAGTTGCATCTGTTGTAAAATTCGCACCATTCAACTGAGATTTTGCCGACTGCAGAAAGTATGTTGCTAACGCATGTTGCATGCTGCACGGGCAGACACCACAAAGCAACAGCAACAACAACAACAACAACAACAACAACCACAGACTCAATGCTCAAGTGCAAAAGGTGCGCGCATGCGCAACAAAAACAACAACAACAACAAGAAAAGCAACAGCAACAACTTGAACATCTCCCAGGCCCGAAATGCAAACAAGGCAGCCTCGTTGTTTCAGGCAAAGGCAGGGGGAGGGGAGGGAGGGACTTTGCTTTGCCTGCCTGCTCATGTTTGCGCAATATTTGCGACAAATAAAGCATAAAAACTGTTAAAGTTCACACGCGTCAGGTCAAATATTTACACAAGCCGCCTGCCATGGAGAGCAGAAACAACACAACAGCAACAACAACAACACAACAACAGTTGAATGCAACAATGTGGTCAATTCTTTTTGGCCAAAAAAGACACACGCACACAAATCTTTAGCCATAACTTGGCCAAAAAGTGTTGGCTAATTAACCGCAGGCAGCAAAATGCCAAACGAATTTATGATAAACAGTTAGCTACGGCATGCCAAAGATTATACACCCTACATATCAGCTACATATAGCAGATAAATTTATATATGTGCACATACTAAGTATAATCCATAATTATATAGTATACAATATATAATATATTATATTATAAGCAAGATTTATTGAAAATATCTGTAGTACATTTTAAAATTCTAATAATTTCTAAATTGATCGGCAATGCTTTCAATAGGATCTATATGTTATAGTGGTCTGATATTGATGATAATGGGCTTACATATTCGAAGCATAAGCAAACCAGTTAAGCAGAGTTCGATTAAGGTATATTAATAAATAAATAGATGTTTTTTTAAAAAATCAATTTTCAAACACACAAACCACAGACGGGAGGGAAAAGAAAGGGGAAAAAAGAGGGGGGGGGGGGGGGGGGGGGGGGGGGGGGGGGGGGGGGGGGGCAGCTGAGTGGCATTCAGCCTGTCAGTATTTGCAACATGTTGCGTTGGCCTTATAAGGTTAAACTGCATTTTGATTTCCAATTTCGTTTATCGAATTTGTATTTGAATTTCAATTTGTTGTTTAGCTTTAATTGCTTTTGTTTTGTTTTTTTTTTTGTAATTTTTTCCCGACTTTTTGGGGCTGAGTTGGACTGCGGGCAGAGAGGTGAAGTTGAACTGAGGCTCGAGTTGACGTTAATTTGACACTTTTCGAGTCATTTCTGACGCTGAGCCGTCAGTTTTTCAAACGAGCAAAGAAAACGAGAAAAAGAATTGAATGACGCGGCTTTCACTCTGTGAACCTTTGTCTTGGCCATGGGCGTCGAGGGGTTTCGGTAACGGACAACGGCGCCTTTTTGGCCATTGGCGACACTTGTGTTAAAACACCATAAATAAATGTCGCGCGCTTATCTTACACACAAACACACAGACAGGCACACACGCACACACATACACACACACCCTGACCGATCCTGCGTCGGCGGGTTTGGCCAAGACAAATGCGTTGTCAACGCAACCTGCCTAATAACCCATCATGATCATCACTTAGCCCGCTTGTCCAGAGAGTTGAATTCCCTCTGGCTGTTGTTGTTGTTGTTGTTGTTGTTTTAGCCGGTTGTACAAGAAGCTCAGAGGAGCTCAGACTCCGGACACTATCGCGTCTTGTCATCTGTCTGCGCGCCAAGCAACACGCAACACGCAGCGGCAGCATCCAGAATCCACAATCCCCAGCCAGAACTCGGTCTCAGAGCGGCTGCAGCGCGTCGGCATTTTGTTGCACACACACACACACACACACACACACACACACACACACACATACACACACACACACACACACACACAAAAAGGTCATTTCCGTTGCAGCACTCAAACATTTCTGTGTGTGTGTGTGTGTGTTTGTGCCTTTTGGCTGGCATAAATTGTGTTGCAGGCCCATGTCCATTTTGAGTCCAGGCACTCTTTGATGTCGCGGCGTTGGCAGCTTCTGCCGCTTGCTGCATGTCTCGTATTCAAATTTGGCTTCAATAAAACGACAGCCAGCAACTACAACAACAACAACAGCAACAACAAAAATCAAACACTTCAAAGTGACTGCAGCCGGCGGCTTCTTTTGGTTTGCTGTTGGTTTTTTCTTTTTTTTTTTTATTTGGTTTTTTCTCTTCTGCTTCTTTCGATTGATTCGAAATCGAAGCCAACTGTTTGCATTGATCAGTTCTGTTATATTTATATTGGCTGCGCTTCGGCTTACACATTCACCGCCGATCTGTTCGGATGAGCGCGTGACACGAGAATTTCCATCCACTTCAATGAACAATGAAATCAATCAAAACGCGACTCCAAATGCGGCAACAGCAAATGGCCAATATAATAGAGAGAAATTACCAAAAATTTGTATGTAAATGGTTGCAAAACTGAACAATTTTTAGCAAATAGTTAGCAGAGGCTATTGCCATTGGCAGAGGAAGAAAACATTTTATTTTCCAAAATCTGCAAATTATAATGACCTAAAAACTCGTTACATTTAAATTTAATTAATTAGAGAGAATGAGGTCAAACAATGGAAAAAGCATCAAGTGCAAATGCGATTATTCAATATGCAAGCGATAAATGATTTTAAGTGCTGGCATGATTAGTCTGACACTATTAGTATTTATCTTCTTGTTTTTGTAACACTAATTGCGACAACCGCAATCAGTTAAAACAAAAAATTAAACTTACAATTAAAATGAATAAAACTTTTTAAAGAATAAGTCATTTTATTTGTACAATACATAAAAATTAAATTGTAAACAATAATTAATGTATATATACTTTTTATTTTATTATAAATTTCAATTCAATTCAATTCTTAACACTTTATTATTATCTCAAGTTTTTAGCAGCGAAAAAATTGCGTTCATACAAACCGACGGATTTAAGAACCAAAATAATCCTTTTTAACACAAAATTGTACTACATCAATCTGAATATAAGTACTACTCATTTCCAAAAGTTAAGACATAATTACGAGTATTGACGGGCATGTAAATAAAGAGCCTAATAGGTTTGCAATTTTATTGGGCATTTTGTGTACAATTTTAAATTACACAAGCTGTATGAAATTAACTGCCTATAAGAAAAATTGCTAAAATATTAAATGGAATTTAATATAAAGTTAAGTCTAACTTTAGTCGGGCTCACGCAACCATCTCGAATTTACATTTAGCCCGTTCTCTGGGGTCTCTTCTCTTTGTTTCAGCATCAATCGAAATACTCTTTGGTGTTTTGTGTAATTAATTAGGCAAATTTATATATATAAACATATATATGTAAATATACAGAGCAACATTTATTGACATATATACATGTACACTTGAGTGTATCTGTGTGTGTGTGTGTGTGTGTGTGAATGTTTTTGGAGCGGTGCATTGTTTTTGATGTGGCCCATAGCTAAATAAAGATTACGTTGTCATTGTCAAAGTAACTGCACTTAATTAAGCCAACTTAAGACACACAATCAAAACGCCGGCCAGTTCAGAAAACCTAAAATTGCAACGCACACACACACAGACAGACATGGAGGGTCCACATAATTGATAGGATCCCTGCGAGCGGAGGCAGACAAACAAATCAAAAACCACAAAACTTCCTTCCACACCAAAAACCAGTGACCAGCCGGACAGACAGACAGACAGACAGGCAGGCAGGCAGAGGTGCAGGGGAGCACACAAGATGGACAATGTTGGAGTGGAGATGAACGGGGTATAGAGCAGGGATTGCGGGTCTGCAGTCAGCAGCCCCTTCAGCCCACGCAGCGCACACAAAACAATGGCCAGCGAATGTTGCCTAATCAGTGAGGAGAGCTCAGTTCGAGGGCTGTCTGGTGGCTGGACGGACGAGCCAGGATGAGCGCTCGTTATGTAGTATCTACAAAATTGATGAGTCTGTCAAAATGTGAATGCGAGAAATCGAAAATCGGCGAACGATACAGCACAGTCGGCACGTGTTCCCCCCCCCCCCCCCTCCGCCCTTCGCCCTGCGCTGTCATCATTAATTTTTTAAGCGTTTCGCTTGCGCAGGTAAAAAAGCGAACTAAAAAATACACATCGGTGTGATTCCTGGAAAAATGACAAATTTTCGTAGAAGTCACGCGGCTGACAGCAAACTGGCCAACTGGCTGTGGGAGTATTCTGGCCACTGGCCACTGGCAACAGATGTCGCCTCTCAGTTTTTATGATCATGTTAAATTCCTAGTTTGGCGGCACTTGCTTTTCAACTGTCAGTGGCCGCGCTTTGTGTTTTCATTCAACAAATGCGCCATAAATCAAGAAAAAGCAAAAAGTCTGGAAACTGAAAGACAAGAAAGGCAGCCAGCTAAGCAGCAGCCACAAAACCCAGCGAGCTAAACAGTAGTTGCTTTTGAAATCGCGCGCATATCCAAGCAAGAGCTTCCATAATTTTGAAGGCACTGCAGCCCGTACTCTCGCCCGTATTCGTATCTTATCGATGCTTTGCATTTTGCATGTTGCTGTTGTCGACAACAACAACAGCAGCAGCGGCAGCAGCAGCAGCAACATGGCTGCGAAAATGATACTGCAGAAATTGCTGCAGCCACGGGAGGCATGTGGCACAGTCTGTGGCAGCCATTGCAAAAAACTGGTTGCAAATTTTCTTCTCTCCGTTTTTTTTTCTTTCTGATTTTTAGCCAGTTCGATTTTGGTCTTTGAAAGATTGCCGACTTTGATAAGCAGCTGCTGGTTATTGCTGCGCATCTCATGCATTTTATTTTATTTTTCCTCTTTTAACTGGGCGTTCATTATGAGCCTTGATATGTTTATTGACTGTTTCGAGGCAGTCGCAGACAGTTACTCAAAATAGAGTGGACCAGACGACAACTGCAACTATCCATCAAGCTGTCTCCCCCCCGGGTGCCCCACCTGTAACCGCCGCTAACTCTGTACACGAGCGAAACGCGTGTAGTTAGATAAAAACGCTTAAACGCGCAAGATACTCACCCAGATACGAATTCTACGAGTTGCTGGCAAATCTACAGATTCTTTTTTTTTAGCTTTCATGTTGTAGATTTCATTACATTTATTTCACAGCTAGAGAAAATTATTTAGCCAAGTCGCGGCTCAAATACACTTTTACGACTTTGAAATATAGAAAAATTCAATGAAATTAGTAATTTGAATTTGCCTAAAATTTAATTTTAATTTAATTTTTATTTTAAAATTCTATGAATCAATTTTTTGGAATGTTTAAAAAAATATTCACATTTTAGGTACATAAAATGCGTGAAAAATATTTTAAAAAGTTCAACAAAATTTTCCTAAGGCATCTTATAAAAAATACTTAATTTAAAAGCAATTATAGGTTTGAAAGATCTAAGACTGACTTTTGTAGATAACTTCAATATCTTTGTTGTTACGCAGTTGCTTTTCCAGCAATATTTGTTCTACTTGCAGTGCATTGCATTTAAGTCAAATATATTTAATAAATAATAATATATGCTGTGACATATGCAAAGTACTCTTTCAGTAAGTGTATATGGTAGAGTGCTAGGTGGAAGGGTTCAGGAGCAGGCAGCGGCCAAAAGGTGCGGCCATTAAAGATTTAAGCAGTAGAATATAAAACTTTAAATTGAAGCCTAGATCACAGCAACAACTGCAAGTTGTCTATTATTTGTCTTGTTGCTGCTGCCTGTTTTCAGATGTTTAATTGAAAAATTTATATTTGCAAAAAAAACGAAAAATGAAAGGGATGCAAAAATGACACGCAGCACGCAGTTGCTGCCAAAATGTTGCAAATGCTGCGAATGTTGCTCGTTAAAAGTGAAAAAGCCGCAGCAGCCGCATGTGCTGCCACACCTCATCCTCATCCTCATCCTGCCACCCACCACAAGCGGCGCCCGCCGCAGTGGAAAAATTCATAGACGACAAACACGAGACGAAAATTGCATTTGCTGTTGCCTGTCCCCCCCCCCCCCCCCCCTTTCGGTGGCGCGTAAAAACCCCAAAGTGTGCCGAAAAACGAAAAATCGGGCAGACCACGACGCGCCAAATGCCAAAGCCACCCCCAATGAAAACAACAGGGTTGGCGGGCGGGCGGAGCGGTTTTTGGGCAGCACAACATGCAAAAGATACGCCGCAAAAGCGGAAAGACCCCCGACTATGCCCACCCCACCCCCAGCCCCATCAAAAAAAGCAGATACAAGCGCTGGAGTTGCGCTTAAATTCCCATTACTACTCGTAATGGCTGCGGTGTGTGTGCGTGTGTGTGTGTGTGTGTGTGTGTGAGGGACCCCAAAGAAATATGAAAACGCAGTGCGCAGGATCATCAAGGCAGACAAACACCTACACACAAACACACACAAACACACACACACACACACACACACACATATATAAAGAGCAACAAACAATGAATGCGAAATGTCAGTCAGCAAAAGATACGCAGCCTGGAAATTTATACAAAAGAAGCTGTCCAAAAGCGACAACAACAACAATGAGGAGTCGGAAGAAGAAAAATGGTGGCCACGCACACAACAACAACAACAACAAGCACATGACTATATAGGGTAGCTTGGCTGCCAGCGCGAACGCGTGAGTGCGAAAGAGATGCGAGCAGAAAAAAGCGCACATGCCAGGCTAAAAAGGCGAAGACTGGGCTGAGGCTGAGGCCGAGGCTGCGGGAGAGCTTTGCTTTGAGCTTGAAGGCTGCCGCTGAAGGCCGGCCGTGAGAGGGGGGGCGGGGGTATATGGTTGGGGGCACATGGAAGTAAATGCTGGCGTCTGAAGTGCTCGAAGCATGAAAGCAACAAATAAAAGCAAACGAGAAAACCAGGCGCAAAAAAAGCGCAGGCCAAAATAAAAAAAATAAATAAAAAAAACGAAAATGAAAGAAAAAAGACAGCAACAACAGCAACAACAACAACAAAAGGAACAACGGCAAACGGGCAACGGCAGCAACTTGTCTGCTCCGCCTTTATAAATAATTCATGTGCAGAGGCTGCGAGTGCGAAAGATACGCAAGATACACACACACACACACATACAGATACAGATACAGATACAACGCGCTGAGATACGCAGCCACGTTTAAAGATACAAAGAGGAAACAGCCGCAAAGCTTCGTGTGTGTCGCTGCCTCACTCTATGTGTGTGTGTGTGTGTGTGTGTGTGTGTGCGCGCGGCACAACGAAACATTTAAAACGTGCTAAACGCGCGTCAAAGTTTTTCTTAATTTTTCAACAGGCAAAAAGTTTTTCCTGTTGCAAAGTTTTTTTGCTGCGCTGCCAAGGATTACACACACACACACACACACACACACACACAAATATATCGAGTCCATGGACATGTTATAGGGAGGGGCATGGGCAGCACTGGCACTCGCACATAATGTGGCAATGATTGCATTGATTTTTTTTTCGTTCGTTTTGCTTTTGGCACCCAAACTTTTGGCGCTTTCAATGCTCGCAACTTAAATACTTGAACATTTTTGTGCGCCGCTTGGTTTGTTAATTAGCGCCATCTTTGTTTTGCGACTTACTTATTTTTGTTTACAACAAATCGAGGCGCATAATTGGCTAAAAGTGCAACGCCAGCTTCATGTAAAGCACATTAGTAAATTACAAACAGTGCGAAGCGATTTGCCGACGCTGCCAATTGCCGACGGCACTTGCAACATGCTTAAATATTTATTTTGTATGCTGGCATAAAGCTGATCTTAAAGCGTATTTTGTAGTTAACATAACATGGCGGCCATTAACAGTTTTCTAAGCTGTGGGCTCTGTTAAAGGGCACTGCATTCGAAGTGTCATAGCAGTCAGCTTTCAATTGCAGAGCTCTAATTTAAAATTCAGCTGCAAAAAATGTTTACTAAAATTTCAAATTTATTTGGTCTTTGCAGAAAAACAACGTTTGTCGCACTGCGTGGGCTGCGGCGGTCAAATTCACGATCAGTATATACTGCGCGTTGCCCCCGATCTGGAATGGCATGCGGCGTGCCTCAAGTGCCAGGAATGCAGGCAATTTCTGGACGAGAGCTGCACGTGTTTTGTGCGCGATGGCAAAACCTATTGCAAGCGTGATTATGTTAGGTAAGTTATCTGAACAAATATGAACAAAAAACGGTTTGTGAAGCATTCAAAATAGTTGAAAATTTATAAGAAACTAGGTCAAGGCAATCAATGAAAATCTTTCATTTCTTTTCATTTCCAAGTCTTTGTTAAGAACAGTTTTCTACGTATATGAAATAGGTTTGCATTCAGCGAATATCATATTATAATATATTTCTTATTTATATTTCTTAAATCAATATTAAATTTTTTGTTATCATAAAAATCGTTGCTTTACTTTATGTCATCAAGACTTACAGATGACCGCTTAAAAGACTTAGCTAAAAATATTTGTACAATGCTCAACAAATCGAAAAAATATATATTTTTTCTTGGATTCATATAATCTCATAAACCTTATTTGTATCTGCTCTAACTTAGCTACTGATTAGTTAGTTACATACGAATGTAACAGTCTTACTTGTTATATATATTAATATACTGAATAGTAATAGCTAATAATAAAAAAGCTTAAATAATTTAAGCTAAAATACTTCAAACAGATAATTAAGTACTTAAATAATACATCCCCACTTTTCTTCTTGTATTTATTCCATAATCCCCTGCAAAACTGTACTTAATGCTCTTATCCACAACGAGCTTTTATAAAACTGAAACTTGTGTAGGAAATCGATAATGTTTCCTCAATAAAAATCAGCTTGTTAGCCCCGTTTTAAACATTTTCTCACCTGGTCAAATCATGAGCTAATTGTAGAAATTAGTAAGCTGACATCGCAGATACCCTACGCACGCGCCCTAGACTCTAAGCGGGGTTTGGTTTGTGTTTGGCCAGATCATGCGCTTGGCCAGCTCGAAATGGCAGCAGCCGACACTTGTTGGCCATGTTAATTAGACGGAGCATGCCAACGAATCTTGTTTGGGATAGATACGCATAAGCACATTCTAAACGGCAGCTGGGGACTGGGACTGGGACTGGGTATTTCACCGATTTCATCATTGCCAAATTGTATGACGTGCAGCAAACTTTTGATAGCAATAACAACAACCGCTCACAAGTTGCCATTTGGCTTTGTTTGAGGGGAGGGGAGGGGAGGGGAGGGGAGGGGAGGGGAGGGAAGGGGAGTAGCTGCGGCTGCGGTTGTAGCTGATTCTCTGTCTGTTGTCGCATCGCTGGCGCGACTGCCAACTATTTGCCATGCAAATCTTTGAATAATTGATTAGCACGTGCAAAGCTATAAATTAACACTTTACTTGCACAAATGATTGATGTTCGGGGCGGCCGACACAGCAGCAGCCACAAAAGACAGCGGCTGGCTTACATTTATTTTTATTTTTATTTTTTTGTGTTTACTCTTTTATTTATGTTTGATTTTTAATACCCTTTAGCCATAAAGTGAGTCAAAGCGGTTTTCGTTAAAGCTATAAATCTATAAATAAATCTATAAACTATATATACAATTTTTTTATCAGCACTAAACGCAGGTTGGGATATCAAAATTTTGTATATAGTTTCGTATAAAACAAAGCCAAACATTTTAATTAAAAATTAAACATATTAATTAAAATTATTTTGATAATAATTAAGAAAACAGGAATTAATTATTTTTCATTTTATATCTGTAATACAATAATCTACATTTTTTTAAAGGGTATTCCCAAGTCGAGCTGTTTTGTTCTGTTCGCTTGTTTATTTATTTTCTTTTTTCATAAATTTTTTTTTTTTTGTATATTCTTTCATAGTCATAAGCAAGCGAACTCATTCAAGGCTATTTACATATATACGTATTCACATTTGATCTAATCATGCGACTCTTTTTATTCTATTCACAGGTTATTTGGTACAAAATGTGATAAATGCGGTAACTCCTTTAGCAAAAATGATTTTGTGATGCGAGCCAAAACGAAAATCTTTCACATCGAATGTTTTCGTTGCTCAGCGTGTGCCCGACAACTGCTGCCAGGTGGGTGTTATTTCTTCCACCCTTCCAATTTCCACCCAAAAAGCCATTAGTTAATAAAACATATTTGTATTTATTTATTTTGTTGAACAGGCGATGAATTCGCGTTACGCGATGCGGGCGCCCTGTACTGCAAGGAGGATCACGATGTGCTCGAGAAATCATCGCAGAGCAGCCTAACATCGTCGTCTGTGGAGAGCAACAACAACATTAGCACTAGTAACAACAACAATACAAATCTTAGCAATAATAACCATTCCAGCGAACTGGGCTCAATGTCAGGTGAGTGTTGACAACCAAACTGTTTACCCCACTCGACTCGTTTAGGCCAATTAGCCGAAAGAGGGCAAAGAGTCGCTTGGGCAGCTCTTCAAATTATTATTATTATTTATTTATTATTATTTATATTACGTTCACACCTCGGACTAATGTCAATGCTTTGTTAGGTGTTTGGATGAATATTTTATAATATATATTTTTTAATAGCTTATAGCCAAATAAGAATTATTTACGTTAATTAGAAACTTGACTAGTTACAGCTACTCTTCTAACAAGTAATGAACAAGTCTATATCTCAAGAAACAAAATTACAAAGAAAAGAAGAAGAAAATAGGTCGCCCTGTTGACTATCTGCTAGTGCAAAGACCTAGCTCAATTAGTTTAAATTGCATTAGACTTGAATGATTTTCCGCGTAACGGGCCTATCGTCTGGCCTAGTTATCCGTCCAGATTGAGAGTCCAGCCCAATTAGGCTAAATAGAATTAGAGAGACAATGAGTGGGGTCGGCAGTACAAAGGCTTGTCTCCATGTTTTATTCTTAGAAAGACAGCGTTACATCCTTGTAAGCGATAAAGTGTCAATAGAAATCGGCAAACGTCAAACAATGTACGACAATTGTCAAACCATATCGTCAACATAATCTCGTTGTTTAACCGACTAGAGAGACAGAGAGAGAGAGAGGGAGAGGGAGAGAGAGGGAGAGAACTGGGTACTACAATTCAACAGACCTTATCAACATGCGGCGGTGTTGTCAAAGTCGGGCCAGCTCGTGTGCGGGCTCCAAAGAGGAAGAGGAAGAGGAAGAGGAAGAGCTAGTGTGTGAGATCGGGGCAGGTGAATGAGAGGGGGAAATTCGCAAGAGCTGCTGCTGCTGTGGCAAGCAAAAAACTGCGAGTTGCATTCAAGCGCTTGCCAGCGTGCAAACATTGACAACTTCTTGGGAATTCAAGCCACGAATCTTGACGGATCGCCTGATCAATCCAGCGTCTCAGCGAGTCCATTCATAGTTCCACTTGCCGTCTATTTGTTTTCAACTCGAATGCGTCCAAATGTTTGCCCAACTGCGGCGCTTTGAAGTCTAGGCGAAATCAAGCGTGACACAGTCACAGTCACAGTCACAGTTGCAGTCACAGTTGCAGTCACAGTCACCGTCACAGTTTCATAGTTTCGGGCGCTTTAATTTGTGTAAAAGTTTTTGCCAAATTTGCCGTTTTTGTGGCTTCAAACGGAACCGACAACAGTCGATAGGCGAGCTCTGTTCATTCATCGATGCGATCGTTATCGAAATTAGATAACGATAACAACTTGTTCGGGTCTTGTGAAACACGACTTAATTACGAATCAAAAAAAAAAACAAAAAAAAATAACCACGGCCATTCCCGTGCCCCAGACATAATTTCGTATGCCGAGCAGCCTCTTTGATCTACATGCGAATAGACTGAAGGAGTGGGGGGTGGGGGGTGGGGGGTTGGAGGGGTGGCAGCTTCGAAATGGAAACTGTGCTATTTTTGGGTGGCATTTCTTGTTGCGTGTTGCGGTCTATTGGAATTCGCCTTTGTGGCCGCAGTTGAAGGCAATTTATCAACTTGAACTTCAAAGCGTGTTCGAAAATAGCAAATGTTTACCAAATTGCCAAACTATTCCTTCTTTTCGATTTTTACATATGTATATACTTATTTTAACCCCGTTTGTTGTGTTTTCAGATTCTGGCAGCGAATCGGGCTCACATAAAAGTATTAGGGAAAAGCGTCCCTCGGGTCCTTCCGATGGCAAGCCGACGCGAGTGCGCACCGTGCTCAACGAGAAGCAGCTGCATACGCTGAGGTAAGCCCCTACTCTCCTCCCTATCCCCGATGCAAGCCAAAAGCTGATGCAAAAAACCCCCATCTAAATTAGAACCTGCTACAACGCCAATCCGCGACCTGATGCGCTCATGAAGGAGCAGCTGGTGGAGATGACGGGCCTGTCGCCGCGCGTCATTCGCGTCTGGTTCCAGAACAAGCGCTGCAAGGACAAGAAGAAGACCATCCAAATGAAACTGCAAATGCAACAGGAGAAGGTGCGTCCCTTGATCGCTTCTAACAGAGCATATAACTATAGCTCGAATTTGGTTTAATTTGCTTTTTAGGAGGGCCGCAAACTGGGCTATGGCGCCATGCAGGGCATACCCATGATTGCCAGCTCGCCGGTGCGACACGATTCGCCGCTGAATCTGCAGGGCCTGGACGTGCAGACATATCAACCGCCATGGAAAGCCTTAAGCGATTTTGCCCTGCACGCCGATCTGGACAGCAATGGGGCCATCAATACGCACACGCCCGCATTTCAACAGTTGGTCAATCAGGTGAGCACTCAACTCTAAACTCAATCTACAGATCGGTCTAGTTTGGAAGATATTCAAATAAAAATAGCTTATGCTAAATTAAATTTATTTGGAAAATGAGTACAACTGTTTTATCAAATTATTATCCTACCAATTTCCATCATTATACCTAACTTAACACTTAAGTTTAATTTTAACCAGTTTCAAACCGGGTGTGAAACTTGCTAAAACCACCTCTAGTTAATTGAAAGCATAAATATGTACATATAGAAACTGTTGACCTCGAAGAACATAGATTTAATTTTAAATACATTTACTTAAATGCATTTTACTAATAAATCAACGCCTCTCTCTTCCGACTACAGATGCACGGCTATGATTTGAACGGAATGCCCGTGCTGCCACCACATCCGCCACAGGGACCACACCCACCGCCGCCGGGTCAGCAAATGAATGGGCCGCCTGGGGGCAGCAGCTTGGACTCGGGGATTACGTCGCACCATCATCCGGATAGCACAGACTCGTACGTGACCTACCTGGAGAGCGATGACAGTATGCAAGGCAGTCCATAGACAAAACGTACCGAATCTAATCTCAGCTTCTTTTGTTGCTCCAGAATCCAAGCTGGCGCTGGCGCTGACGCCATCGTCCTCGTCATCGGCATCGGCGGCCACATCGATATCATCGCCGCCGTCATCAACAGCTGCCGGCGGTGTGGGTGGTGGTGTCGGTCTTGTGGGCGTAGGCGTAGGCGTGGGCGTGGGCGTGGGCGTTGGCTTAGGCATTGGCGGTGGCGGTGGCAATGGCGCCGCCAATCAGTCGGCCACGGAGCAGCTCATGCAAATGCTGCAGAAAGTTACCGGCTCGCCGGCATCAGTCCTCTGAGCGAAAGCCCAACAACGTCTGGCCGCGTCCGCGTCGGCGGCCGGGGGCGTGGCGACAGCGACAGCGATGGCGAGGATGCGGATGCAAATGCAAATGCAGCTGCAGCTGCTGTAAAACAGCGCAAACAGCTCGCGGGCTTGTGCAATGTGAAGGCGAAGCTTCTGTTGCGCGACATATCTCGGTCTCGGTTTTTGATTCGGTGCCAAAAATAGTCTGTAGGCCATTGGCTGGCATTAAATCTGGGCCAGGCCGGGCTCTCTGGCCAGGCTCCACCTCAGCCTCTGTCACCGAGGCTTGGGTCCTACTCTGACTCTGGTTGTGGGCGCGGTTGCGGGTGCGGGTTTCGGTACACAGAAATGGAGACGGACAGTTGTCAGTTTCAAGTTTCATTTTATCGTTTTCTTTGTTATGTAATATACATTTTTGTTGTTCATTTTCGAATTAAATTAATTACGCAAAACAAACAAAAAAAGAAGAAAAAACACAAAAAAAAACACAAAAATGCTCATACACTTGAAAAGTTTTAACAATAATTTCGCATTAAAAATTAAAAAAAACTCGTCAAGTAGGGAATTTCATTAAACACAAATTGTACATAATTTTATATATACATACATATATATTTTCATTAAAAATGCAAAAACTAAAAGGGAACTAAAAACGAATCAGAAAATTCATATGCGTAAATTAAAACCAAAATGAAAACGAGAAATTGACTATAAAAAAACAAAAACAAGAACCTCGTGTGTATTATATGGTCTATAAAAAACAAAACTGCAAAGTAAACTAAACTATAAAAATAAAATCGCACTTGGCCAGTTGTAAATCGAATTAACAAAAAACAGCTACGTTAAGTTCATTAAATTGTATTGAAAACAAAATAAATGATGAAAAGAAAGAGCATGGAAACGTATATAAGTGAGAAAACTGTAACTAAATCTAGACTTATTTGTTAGTTTTTTAAAATATATTTCCATTAACACAAAGAGTAAATAGAAACGAAAGGAAACTGTAAGGCAGCGAATGTACCAAGGATGTTTAATAAATTGTTTCGTGAAACAACTAATGTATTTTCAATAATATTTAATAATATTAATAATAAACAGTGCATAAGTAATTTTAGTAACTATAGAAAATGTTTAAATGAAATTACAAACGAAAATAAATAACAAAAAATCAAAAAATAAATTTGCGTTTTGGTATGTTTTCTCTTTTTGAATTTTTCGAAACCCGCGGGCTATTGACTTGTTGCAGCTGGTGCTACTTAAATTATTAACTTGGCAGCACTGTGTTAGCGCAGCCAACTTCGTGTTGCGTCAGCATTAATCGAGTGCGCAGTGTGCGCGCAGCTAACTTCACGCGAGTCAAATATTGCGCACAGCCAACTTCAAGTAACGAGCAAGTAAATAAGTTTTGAAGATATATAGAAAGACAGTAAAGAAATTTATATAAATTGATAAAAAAAAGGAGCAATGTCAATAGCTAAGCGAGTACAGGTATGTATTGATTAAAGCAAGCTTCTCAGTAGTGATAATTGGAAGGGTACTTTTAGCAATGGGCGACATTTGCGCGAACATGGCACATTTACGATTGCACCTGGCAAAATCCTTTTGAGTCCGCTCGCCTGGTCAAAACACATCTGATGGGCCTGCACAAGCCTATATACCACCCCATGAGTAAGTACTGCCTTGTTTTCCAATAGTTTTAAGTGAAAATTCGTCCATATTCGTAATGTACTCGTTACGTCACAAGCCGGGTAACAACGTTGTTGTTGTTGTTGTTGTTGTGAAGCAGTGAATGAAGAGTTCTTAAACCAGAACGTGCTCTAGGTTAGCTAAACATAATATGCGTCTATCAAGCCCTAATCTGAACGGTTATTGCAGATGACTGCGGCGACCATGTGGTGCTGATCAACACCAAAGAGATTGCGCTGCCTGGCGATGAGTGGGTGAAGCGCGTTTATTTCCATCACACCGGCTATCCGGGCGGTGCTTCCTGGACACTGGCCTGGCAGCTGCACGAAAAAGATCCCACGATGGTAATGAAGAAGGCTGTGTACAACTCAATGACCGGCAATCTGCAGCGCAGACACACCATGCAGCGACTGCATCTCTTTGCCGACGACCAAGTGCCCGAGGAGATTCTAGCGAATGTTACGAATCAAATACGGGCACCACGCACCGTGCCCCAGCGACTGGATCACATTGACAAGCAAACGCTGGAGAACTTCCCTGCTATTATGGATTATCCCAAGGATTATGTGTTGCGATAAGGCTGGCATCAGAGTATTGTTAAGCAAAATATAGATATTGTTATTTACAAATGGATGCAACAGTTTTTTGTGCGTAGTATAAGATTGAGAGAGACTGAATTTAGGCTAGCCCTCCACAGTGTGACGTCACAATATCTTCGTCTTAACAGTTATATGGGAGCAGCGTACTTTACTCAATTATTTTTGATTACATTGAGAACATCGATATTTATGTATCGATAGTATGTTAACTGCCCTGGTTGGCAATTTGTTTTATTCTGTCGGCATCGCCAGTGATTTGCACTCTTTCCCCATTTTGTAAGTAACGCCCACTCGTCTTTCTTTCTTGTATGTGATCATCTTTAGTGCATCCAGCAGCTGGTTAGAATTTATAAATTTCAACGATTGTTTTCTATTATAAGGCTTTGACACTGCCTTATCGAACTTATTGGGTGCTCGAAAAAAGCTAATAACCGCAATTTGTTTTCAGTCCCCAGACGAAATTTGTGTACGACACATTTAAAGCAGGAGCTTCATCAATCCCAGCTGATACCCATCTATAAGGTACAAAAACGCAGTATGGGTCGTTTGAGCAGCGTTGATCCCAGTTCCTATTCGGAGCCCGACCTGATAACCACCGAGCACAGTGCCCTCAACTGGCAAGTGGATTTTGAGTCCACCAAGTTGCGCGGCAGCGTCTTGCACAGATTCAATGTGCTATCCAGCAATCTGGAGAAGATTGTGAGTATATCAAAAGCTGCACTGTTTGGCTCACTCAACAGGTTTATATCCTACTAGCTGCTGGATGTTCGTGATATAGATGTGAAGAGCGCCACGTTGCTGGCCGGCGGCTCTGAGCTGCCTATCAACTACTTCATCAGCGATCCCGTGCCGGATATAGGCCAGAAGCTCACGCTCGAACTGCCAGCGGGCACTGCTAAGGGCAGGTAAGCGAGCGTGTCATAAACTTACCAACTAATCTTTATAGCACTTGTAAATAATGGCACTTTTAATCATTTCTGTATCGCAGTCTTAACGTACGCATTGATTACGAGACGGCTAGCAACGCAAGTGGCTTGCAATGGCTGAATCCCACCCAAACGCTCGGCAAGAAGCATCCGTATATGTTCTCACAATGCCAGGCCATTCATGCACGCTCGGTTATGCCCTGCCAGGACACGCCAGCTGTCAAGTTTACTTACACTGCCGTTGTGGAGCATCCCACTGAGCTGACGGCACTGATGAGTGCTCTGATTGACAAGAATGAGCCGGGCAAGACGCACTTCAAGCAAGAGGTGCCCATACCCGCATATCTGGTGGCCATTGCCATTGGCAAGCTAGTGTCCCGGCCTTTGGGCACAAACTCGAATGTGTGGGCCGAGGAGGCCATTGTAGATGCCTGCGCAGAGGAGTTTTCCGAGACATCGACCATGCTGAAAACCGCCTCGGATCTGTGTGGGCCGTATGTGTGGAAACAATACGATTTGCTGGTCATGCCACCCTCATTTCCCTATGGTGGCATGGAGAATCCTTGCTTGACTTTTGTTACGCCCACCCTGCTCGCTGGCGATAAATCTCTAGCCGACGTGGTGGCTCACGAGATTGCCCACAGCTGGACTGGCAACCTGGTGACCAACAAGAATTTTGAGCATTTCTGGCTAAACGAGGGCTTCACTGTGTTTGTTGAGTCCAAAATAGTGGGTCGCATGCAGGGCGCCAATGAGCTTGACTTTAAGATGCTCAGCAATCTGACCGAGCTGCAGGAGTGTGTGAGTTAATTTAGACACATATACAATCCTTAGCCAGGCTAATCTCCATTATCCACTTGCAGTTGCGTTCTCAACTCTCCGGCACACCAGAGCTGACCAGGCTGGTTGTCGATTTGAGCAACTGTGGACCCGATGATGCATTCTCCTCGGTACCCTACATCAAGGGATCCACTTTTCTGCGCTACCTTGAGGATCAGTTTGGCGGCCCAAGCGTCTTTGAGCCGTTTCTGCGTGACTACCTAAAAAAGTTTGCGTACAAATCTATTGTAACGGATGACTTTAAGGGGGCTTTGTACGACTACTTCAAGGATACGGATAAAAAGGATAAACTGGGCCTGATAGACTGGGATTTGTGGCTTAAATGTGAAGGCATGCCGCCTATTATACCCAAGTATGTAGACAACGTGGTACAAAATATTAAGTGTACTTATTAAATTTTATATATGCAGATTCGATGACTCCCTGTCGAAAGTTACCGATGAACTGACCACTCAGTGGAGCACCAAAACTGTGGATGAGTTGACCAACAGCTCGGACATTAAACAGAAAATTTCCATACATCAACTGATTGCATTCCTGAGCAAACTTATTGAGAGCAAGAACATTGTTGAACTGAACGAACGCAAAATTGAGCTGCTGGAGAGTACGTACAATCTGAAGCAGTCCAAGAACGCCGAGGTGCTCTTCCGTCTGAATCGTTTGATCATACGTGCACGCCTGATTGATCGTCTGGATGGGATTATTGCGTTTGCCAACTCCAATTTCCGCATGAAGTTCTGCCGTCCCATATATCGTGATTTGGCTGCCTGGCCAGAGGCCAAGCCGACAGCAGTGCAGAGCTTCCTAAACGTGAAGGACCAAATGATGGCCGTCTGCTCGCACACCATCGAAAAGGATTTGGGCTTAAAATAGAGCATAGCACTTACATTGTAATTTGACGGCATTTTGTTGACTTGAAGTCGGTTTTTGAAAAAGACCAACAATTAAAAATAAAAAGGAAATTATCAGTATAATTTGATTTTGGTTTTTCTTGAATTATTGTTTTTATTAAAAAATAAGCAAAACTACGTTTATAACAAGTTGATTTTCCATTTCCATGCTCATTGTATGCGACTCATTTAATGTAATTCTTTTCAAATTCTTTTTTTTTTTAATTTGTATTTTGCTGCTTGCATTTGAATTTGCCGAAAACTGTTGCGACTCCTTTTTGTTTTTTTGTTAATTTTGTGCAATTGGCCCAAAGCGTTGCCAATTTTTTGTGTTCATTCACATTCAAATAAAAGGGTTTTTTTTTAATCCTTCTTGACTAACATTAAATTTTGTACAACTAACCAATTGTTGTTCAATTTTCGAGTCCTATGCGACAAATATACTTTTAATGCCTTTTAACTTAGTTTTTTTATGTCATACAATTTGTTCATCTTGATTTAAATTCTTTAAAGTTCTGCTCGTAATTTACTTTGTTACACACACACACAGATATTAAATTTATTATTGTTTGCTTGCGTTTTGTTTTGTGTTTTGTTTTTTTTTTTTCTGTTTCTCTTCTCCTTTCAACTTTACGACGAGTTTTGCTCTTTTGTTTTAACTAATCAACAATCTTTTACATCGATCAAAAAGCAATTTCAGCTTATTTATCGCTGAAATTGTTAGTGGACAAAGATTTAGTTTCATATTTGTTGTGCTTTCTTCATCATATAAATTTCTTGTTGTCGCTGAGGAATAAAAACTATCACGCACTAGAATTATCATTGGAACGGGATGTGGATGGACCGGCACCCAGATCATCGCCCACGACGAATGTGGGACTCTGGCGGGACGTCGACGCAACCGGCTGGTAATGATAGCCCTCGCGATAACGCTGATTGGGTTTAATGCGTGCGGTTTGTGTGTGACCCAATGTTGGACGCTGGTTGAGCTCATTGGGTCGTTTGGCTGCAAAAAAAATTAAATTGACTTAAAGTATATAAAATTAATTATATTAAGCTTTAACTTAGTCTAAATAGGCATGACTTTCAAATTCGCAATAAAACTTTTTTTTTGAGTAATGTTAGCTCTAATCTAGGCTGCATTCGTAAATTATTTATTATTTTTAATTTTTATCACAAATTATTGGCAAACTTAAAAATTACCGTTTTTATAAGCCTTTTAATTAAACTTTGGAATATAACTACAAATTTCTAAGAAAAAATTTGGTTTGAATATAAGGTAGGGTGAATTTAAATTCAGTACTTTAAATTGGTATTCGAAAGAGTTTTCAGCATTAAATAAAAAAAACCAAAATGAGATGAGATATAAAAAATAATTAAATTTTATATTTTCATATGCATATGCATTATTTAAAACTGAATTTGAGGTTGGCCAAAAGTGTTGGCCTAAATCGCAAGAATCAGCTCTTATAATAAGAATTCTTTAAAACAGACGCTTACAATTTTATAAATTCTGTCAAGACATAATATAATCTTTTGTTATTTAGAGGACACATCTTACCAGGTATATAAGGCTTTTGATTAAAGGACGATTGTTGTTGTTGGTTGTACGCATCGGCCGCCGTTGCATTGCCATTGGTTTGGCTGCTGTGCTGATACGGCGCCAGGCTGTGGCCAGTGTCTGGCTGCAGCTGCAGATCGGTGCTATTTATGGGGCTCATCGGCGTCATTTCGCGATCCTCAATGAACAGCTCGCTGGCATCGTCGGGCACCTGGCGATACTGTGACCACGGCCAGGAGGCGATGCCCGACAGCAGCAGCGCCTCCAAGGCGCAAATGTAGCCAATAACCTAAGCGAAACAAATGCATTATTATTTATAAAAATTTTAATTTGTTAAAAGTTGTTGCTGCTTACGCCTGTGGCTAGTAACGTGTCCTTGGAGTGCTTGGATACCCATGTGTACTCCGTCGCATACAGCACCATGTGAACGAGCAGCGTGGAGCTCAAAATAAATATTAAACCAATACTCAGGTACATCCACGTATTCTATTGGAAATATTAAAAAATATATGTTATTCGTAAAATAAAATATCTTTATATATTTAAAACTTAATAAAAAAAACGGAAATAATAATAAATACATTATGAAAGAAAAAAAATATATAATTAAAAAAAAAAATAAAAAATAAGTGAATATTAAATTACTTAAAGTAGATAAAATATTAATAATTCGTATTATAAAAATAGAGTTTAATAAATTTATTTTTATTTTTTTAAAAAATAAGTGAATTATTTTTAGAAACTTTTTTTAATTGAGTTTTGAGTTTAATACATTTTTTTTAATTTTTTAAAAACAAGTGAATTATTTTTAGAAACTGTTTTTGAATTTTTGTTCCACATATCACAATATTATTTATTATTCTTTTTTTTTTTTAATTTATTAAAAAGATGTGAAATATTCGAAGAAACGGCTTTTGAATTTTTGTTTCACATATCATAATATTATTTATTATGTTACTAAAAAGTTTCTCAATGAATTCGTATGACAAAAAACAAACAATAAATGGTAACTAGTTTTTAGAGGCTATCCTGGCTACGTACCACTTTCGTCCAGTTGAATGGGAACATGAGCGCTATATGCGATATATCGAGAAAGAGCATGAGGCATGTGATGAGTAGCGAGAAGAGCGCACAGAAGACCATCAGCCTCAGGCGTCCGATGAGTGGCAGTAGAAAGAGGCCAACCTGTACAGTGCCCGCGGAGCATTCGCAGGCCAGACAGACGGCCGAGGATAACTGCAATTGGCTCTTAATTAGCTGTTCCGATTTCAAACGTAGGGTATAGCTTACCACCAATAGTATGCGCACAATCCCTGTAGGCGTTTTCAAGTGTTGCGGATCACAGTGTAGGGCCACGCCCCATGGCAGCGGCGTTTGTTGTTGCTGTTTGTAGTTGGCGTGCGAGTCCCATGAGGTGCACGTGCCCAGTGGGGATTCGAGTGAGAGCGAGAGCTCACCGGCCCTGCTGCCAGCTATTTCAAAGTCCTGCTCATCTTCCAGCTGACAGCAGACCGGCTCCAGCTCCAGCTCACGTATCTCGTCCAGCAGCAGTTCTATCTCGTCCGTGCCATATAGATCAGATACAGACGGTATATAACGTTGGGGTTGTTGCATTGCCCGTTGCGGGATGTGTCCCACATCACCGTTGCGTGGCCTGGGCGTGCAAAATTGGATGCCTACAACGGCGTTCTTCTGCTACCTCTACGTATCCTTCGGCCACCCGTCTCCCCCTCTTATACCCCTTTATATCACTCTATCTCTTTGACGGTGCCTTTCTCGAGCAGCTCCCTTGGTTGTCTGTGCCTGAAATAAGAAAAAACCGAGTTAGCTATACATATACAAATATATATATATACTGATAGCAGCCCTACCGGAATAGTTTTCTATAGTCGCCATAAATGTAATTTGATATAGAAACTGTCACTCATACGCCCTGTGTGCCGCGACTACATCGCGACTATGTCATGACCCAAGAGAGATGTCACTCACAAATACACTCTGTTTGTAGACAGGGCACTTTGACTATTGCATTTTATATACGTTCACGAAGTAAAAAGATTTTGATATACATATTGTATTTGTGTAATGTTCGTCTGGCTGTTCGTCTGCCTGTTTAAACGCGATCGATGAAACATAGATTGATTAATTTTTTTTATTATTAATTTTTTTTTTTTGTAAATAAGAACGTACGACCCCTTACTCATTTTCAAAAAAATTGTTTTTTCAAAATTCAGAATTGCGAATTTTTATTTTTAAACGATTGTATTTGTCAAAATTATCATAAAAAAAAACAACATTAAACACTGTTTTTAGGGTGTCAAGTTGGTCAAAAGTCATTTCAAAATAAAAAAAATTTGGTTGTGTAAAATGAAAGTTGTCCATAGCTCCCATATTTCAAACTCCCCTAATTTTGTCAAAACTTATTTTTATCAATTTGTGCCCTATAGATTGACTCTCTATATTAAAAATGTATGAATTTTTTTAAATTCCCTTTTTTCTCATTTTTTGCAGACTTTTATCGTTATTACCGACTTGTTAAGTTTTTATCCGATGTTTACACCAACATCCGTTGTATGCTCTTGTATTAAAATTAAATTTATGGGATATACGATCCTGATTAAATTTGCACAGGAAAAACTTTTTATATAAAATATGTGATAAACAAATTTTTTTTTTAAACAAATAATCAGTTAAAGTAGAAAACAACATTTTTAGTTTTTAATAATATATACCTAAAAAATTACAAATTATAATTATGAATATAATGTAATCTATATCTCTCCTTTGAGAAATTATAATTGAAACCATTATATATTCGGCAAGCATTTAATTCAATGATATTTTAGCCTAGAGGCCTTGCTGGTCTACTTCAACATGAGCCTCTAGAATTCATTTCTAATACACAATAAATTGAATAAATGTAATATTTTTATTTACACAAAAATAAGATAAGAACGTGGGTGCACATTTAAAAAACGTTAAGATGTTGATTTGCATTCAGGCGGAAACAATGGGGAAAATGTCAAGAATTCGTTATTGCCACACTAGAGCATTTTGAGCGCCGAACTCAGTCATAAATTGTGCATTTTAATTTTGCCAGATTTTTGGTGTGATATGAGGAGCTGGCTCTGTTGTCATTTTGGCTGCCAACTCGAAATGAAATCAAATTGAATTCCCCCCACAAGCCACGACCTGTCCTGGCGCGTATGCAATGTGTTTTTATACTTTTTATGTCACACACCCAGGCAATTAACACAGACACAGCAACACTTATGAGTGTGCCAGATGTGTGTGTGTGTGTGGGTGTGCCTGCATGAAAGCAACTCCATGGAGAATTTGGTACATTTCAGGCCTTGCCAAAAGCTGGCTGCCCGTGTGCCAGGCAGCATTTCCTTGAGTTGTCATAATCAGGACACAAATGAAGGTGGCTGTTGTTGTTGTTCTTGTTGTTGTTGTGGATGCTGTTGTTGTTGCAACACAAGGACTCGGCAAACGGGCAGCTGCAACTGGCCAGGAGGATACCACAGGCAGCTGCCTGCTGCACATATGTCTTTATGTCGCTGTGAGATTGACTCAATGTGGCTCTGTGTGTGTGTGTGTGTGTGTGTGTGTGTATGTGTGTGCGAGAGTCGACAGGCAATGTAACCATTTGTGCTCTCGCTGGTTGTTTGAATGCGAAGTTGTTGCTGTGCTGCTGCCACCGTTGTCCTTGTTCCAGTTTAAACGCGAGGCTGTCGCAGCCGCTCCACCTCCCCCCACCTCCCCCCTGTGTGCTTATCTGTGCCTGTTATCGCTGCACATCTGCAGCGCTAAGCTTCGCCTGCATCAAGTGTCTAATGAGTGCGCTCGGCTTTCAGCACCGTCTCTTCACCGTCATCATCATCGTCGTCAACAAAATCGTTATCATTATTATCGTCATCTGCCCATAGACAGACGTGCGCTATCTATTGAAGCATCGTGCTTATGGCATTAAGCTCTTCAGCCACAAAACAATGAACTCTCGCCCCCAGGCCTCCAGGCCCCCCGGTCCGCCTTGGGCATGGCTTTTTGCACAATTTCAAATCAATTATGCTCATCTGCATATAAACCGACTTGGACTTGGGGCTTCCTGTCTGAGCCGCCGCCGCCTATGAAGCGCCACCTAGCGGAAGTGCTTCGCATGCAAATTTATTGTCAATGGCTCATTCGCTTCGACTGGCTTTGGACATCGATTGGGGGATGCACTCGGGCGTGCTTTGTGCGCTGTGGTGCGGCTGCAGCTGGGGTCTGGGTTCGGTTGAGGTGCCAACGTAGCTGCATTTCTTATTTATGAACGTGCATGGGCAATGCCCGGGTTCTCCTCGGGCTTTGTTTGAGTTTTGTGCTCATGCCACGAGTAGACCTCTGTGGCATTATTTGAGTGCGAATACGGGCATGAGCTGGAGCACTCGTGCTTCAGCCTTTGTCGCATTCAATGGACCGAAAGTTGCTCCGTAAATAACTTTTAATAGAATTTCTAATGGGCTTTAAATGGGCGTGGGGCCAAGGCAACATACACATATTTATTTGTTTTCGAATAAGCTTCGAACAAAAATTATCAAGTACTTGGAATGTATTCTATTTGTATCGAATACTGGATATTATCAATGTTGTTTTATTGCGCTAAAAACGCTTCAGGCTTTATTTTAATTCCATTTAAATTTGATTCCATTTAAAACTTTAAGTTATTTATATGGGTATTTTCAATAATTTGCACATGACAGACTTTAATTTGTATAACATGTCGTATGAGTAATTTTTTGGACATTCATATAGAATATGGAGTTTGTTTCTGTCCGTCCGCTTATCCGTAAGAATGCAATTATTTTCGCCGTAATTGAAGCTAGCATTTTTTAAATTGGAAAAAAATTGACAATTTTGTTTTAAGCACAGATTTTCATGTTTATAGAATTTTTTTTATGAATTGTCTGTCAGATTTATTATGCATTTAAAATGTTATGTATTATGGAAAATATATATAGTTTAAATTATTTGGTAAAAACACAAAAAAATGTCTTCTATGATTCTGTTATATTGATTCTGCATTTAAAATATATATTGTTATGAAAATGTTTGATTGTAAATTTATATTTTAATCGATTGCGGTTGTAGTTCTGGTAATAATATGTTTTAAGTTATTCTGATAAAGTTTGGTAAATAAAGGTATATTGATTTTGTTCAAATGTATGTAACAGGCAGAATAAGAAATCTTTAACTGCATCAATGTCATCTATATTTTTAGCTTTTCATTGCGATATTTTATTGTGTTAGAAAGTAAACTCGGAACTGGGTATAGGGTACTTTTGTTTGTTTTGAATTTTGTTTATAGCCCCGATGATGATGATAATGATGTCGATGGCGATCTGACCTGGTCAGCGCAACTGCTGCCACTTATCACTGGTGCGCCACGTGTCCAATGAGGCAACATAAAATGCTTTGGAGCTTCACAATTTATGCGTCCAGGCGGCGACTTTTGCCTCCCAAAACTGCGTATAAATTTTAGCTGAAATATTGGAATTTTATTTGGTGCGATGAGCGGTCAGCGGCCAGCAGCGAGCGGCCTATGGCCAGCAGACAACTTGACTCTCGTCCTCAATTCGCAATGGCGACGTTCAATGCGGCTGGCGCTGAAGATGGTGTATAGAGGTCACCGGACGGGGTGATCTGCGGGGCTTGGGCTTGGGCTTGGGCTTAGCTGCCAGTTGCTGTCGGATTTGTGCTGCCTGCTTATTATGCCGCCGTGCTGTCCGTGCGCCTTTTGCGGAATTATCGATTACAAATGAATATTTCATTAGCAGCCATGCAGAAGAGGCGGATGGGGGCTCTGTCTCTGGCACGCTGTTACCTTACGCTTATGTTGACTTCATTGGCTTCCGTTTCCGATGACATTTAATTTAAAAAAAAATGCAGCATACTTTGTAGCTCATTCTCTTTACTGCCAACTTTTCGTTTACAACTTTAGCAGATGGACAAACATTATGCAAAAATATTTTCTCGCAATTATTTGTTCCTCTCATTCTTATATAATTATTCCCAAGGGTAATTAATGCAGCACACCAATGGACGCTGCCAAATGAGGGTTATTTCTGAGATGCAAGAAAAAGGAATTGAGAAGTAGCTGCAATTCAGGCTAATGACATTAAAAATATTTTCATATTTTTGCACATAATTTTTTAGTTTAAAAACTTTAAAACAATCGGTTATTAGAATGAAGAGTTAATTTCCAAATAATTATTGGGAACAGTTTGTAATAAGTTTTCTCTAATCAGAATATTTAGTTTTTGGAAAAATCATGTTGTCACCTAAAATTTAAATTTAAAATTTTAATATTTCTCTATAAACTATGCATATTTTCAGAAAAATACTATATTTTTTTTCACTTGTTGAGGTATTAATATTGTTGTATAAAGAAGGCTTGGATTGATAACTCAATCGATCATTTAAGTTTAAACATTCTCAGTACTCAAAAATTAATATAGAATTTTCAGTAGTACACTTCGACTTCTCTTCTAAACGTAAAAAATAAAAAATTACAAAATTGTGTATTTACAGAGAAAGCTTTTCTAAATAGGACCACCGACAAAAATGAGTTTCCAACCAGTAAGTTGAGTGGAATTTAGCTAAAACATACAGTTGCATAATAAAGAGATATGTTTAGTGTCAGTGTGAGCTATATCCTCGCAGACGGGCCACTGAATTTTATCGGTCTCCACAGCCGAGAGCTTCGATTCAAAGCCGAAGAGCCGAGCACCCGGTGGAAAGGGCAGGAACAAATAGGTTGAGGGATCCTCCAAGATATGTGCTTCCTCGCATAGTTCCACCACAAACATCGGGAATGCGCATTCTGCGCAACAGTTACTTCTCCTAGCGATCGAATGAACCGAAGATCCTGACATAGTTATTTTACATTTTTTTTTAAAATTATTTGTGCAAAAAATTTATTTCGTGCAAAATATAATTTGAAATTTAAAAAGAACAAGTGAGAAGACTCTACACAAACATGTTGCACTAAATTTGGTACCCCTAGCTCTTATAGTCTCTGAGATATTGTAAGAAAAGGAAAGGTTGGTATCGATTTTTATCGATATCAATGAAAAAGCAGGTTATCGAAAAAAAATATAAACTTGTTCTGCGTTTGATATTTACGAACTGAATGAGACCAAGATTGGCTTTCTAACTTTTGTAGTTTCCCAGATCGCTGCGGTTATACAGACGGTTGGAAATGCCCCCTTCAGCCTGTTACATACATTTGCACAATTATACAGTTATCAACCATTTTAACGGGCTCAGGGTATAAAAATACGTTCTTTATATTTTTTAATTATAGTTTGGAATATGGAACAGAGAGGGAGTAATGGGTAGGAAGAGAAGGTAAGACTTTTATAAGTAAACACTAAATGATTGATGTATAAGGCTTTCCTTTAATAAGATTTGAATAAAAAATAGTCAAGTCATTTTGTTATTTGCAAATTCAACGATAATCTACTAGTCAGCCAGTTAACTGGCATATGAGCATACCTATATACCTGTAGCGGGAAACTCATGACAGATCTATTAGGGACTCATTATGCTCACGTTTTTACACGCTCTCATCGCTATTGCTGTCGACGCGCGTTAATTCCCAAAAAAGGCGCTTAGAAATAATTATAGGCAGTTTTTCGGGGCAGCTGGCGCTGCTTACGTAAGCTCCTAACGGGATATTTAGCGAGTTTTGTGTGTGTGTGTGTGTGTGTTATGCATATCATTGCTTTATATGTGTTTATGCGCGTCTCGCTGAAATGAACGCCCGCTCCGTACTCTACCCTCAATGGACGCCCTCCAGGACGGCATGAACTCACCTGACACGTGAGCTCCATAAAGGAGGCCTCGACGCCTCGACACGCAAGCCCCCAAAGTCCCAGAGTACCCTCGCCCTCCCCTCGGCCGTAGTAATGTACCGTATTGGCTTTCACTTTCGTTACAAGTGTTCGCCAAGCTTTTGTTTTACGCTACATAAATACGTGCATTACGAGGATTTAAGCTGAAGCCCAATCGGCTGACCGAGACGAACTGCGTGCCAGTTTCTCTTTTATTTTTTTTTGTATTTATTTTTGAACCCTTTCCCCAGACCTAGGCCAAGTGTGCGACCCCCAAGCGGGCGGTGCAACAACCTCGTTTAGCCATTTGATTATCGCATGTGCCTCGGGCGACCTTGAACCACTTTCATTTCTAATTTTGGCTGTGCCCGAGCGCTAGACGACGCTCAACTTGGAATAACTTTGGTTGTCATCGCATATAGTAAATGCTTGTATTAATAATGACCAAAGCCTAACTGCAACTTAATTGCACACACAAGTGTGCCTAAATATGCGTGTGTGTGTGTAGTTGTGTGTGTGGGTGTACTGTGTATGACAGCAACTAAAAATAAACAAATGAGCCAAGCGCCCAAATGCTGTAATACGAGTAATTGAGAGAGAGAGAAAGAGAGAGAGAGAGTGCGTAACTGCTGTGAACTGAGTGCCGTGAACAGTGAGCTGGAACTGAACCGAACGAAACAAGCGACTGCGTAGAGAGCGAACCGGAGCAAATGAGTTAGAAGCAGAGCAGAGCAGAGCAGGCAGCAGCATAGTAAGCTGACGCAGCGAGAGTTCAAGTGAGAGCGCGAGAGTGTGTGAAATTGGGTGTGAGTTGTTGTTGGCCAACGGATTTCAAGGAAGTGAAATTGCTGCAGACAGGAGTTTGCCTGGCACGCCTGACGTCCTGCCAGTCCTACCGCCTGTCACTTCCTGTAAGTATGCATGTGTGTGTGTGTGTGTGTGTGTTGTGTGAGCATTTTGTTTGTACAAAAACACGTTGGGCTGGCCTATGTACAACAGCCCAGCTCAACCTCGCTAGCTCCTTCTGCTCCTCCTGCTCCTCAGTGGCTCCACTTAAAAGTGTTATATTGACATTTGGCTACAATTTTAGCTGTCCAAAGCTTTATGATTTATGCTGCGCTGCATATGTAAATATCTGTATGAATGTGAGCGTATTTAAACATGTGTGCATATGCGTGTATAAAAATATATATGTATATAAATGTGTGTGTGTGTGTGTGTGTGTGTGTGCTGTAATCGTTGCTCTATTTTTGGGCTTAGTTCGGCAACAACAACAGCGCGCTGCAAAGCATGCTATGAATATTGTTGTGGGCGGCAACATTTCGTGTATACAACTAGTTAACTAAAAGTGTTCTTTTTTTGCACTTGACCCACCTTTTTTTCCCTTTATTTCGTGTTGTTGTTTTTTTTTTTTTTTGTGAAATTTATTTGCAGTTGCTGCTGGTTTTCCTGTGGCAAATGCGCGGCACGTTCCAAAAATGGCAAGTTTCTATTTCGATTGCGATTTCTATTTCTTTGACAAGGGCACGCAGAAATCTACGAAAATTGCTTTTTTATATGCTTTTAAATGTTGTGTGTGTGTGGCTTAGATAGTGTTTGCGTGTGCGTGTGTGCGCTTTTCTGGCTATGCTCGTCAAGTTTTATGTCAGTTCATTCATCGGCCAAAACGATGGCCACAGGACTCAGGCTGTTGTTGCCTCTGCATGTGTGTGTGTGTGTGTGTTATATATGCATAAATGTGTGTGTGCGCGTGTGTGTGCACTGCGTGCTCCTGCCAATGTCAGATTTGTATTTTAGCGTCGATTTCGTTTTGAGTGCCTGCATATTGTCCTTTCTCGGATTTTATTTCGTTGGATTCACTTTTAATTATTGGATTTTGGGTTTTTTTCATCAGATGTTCACACATTTTTCAATTGGGTTTTCATTTCGTGTTTCCTTTAACTCGATTTTTTATTAACTTGGCGAACATTCAATTAACATTTGTGCCGTTTTATTTGTGTTTTCCACACACAAAAATCATTATTCAGTGCGCCCGAAAGTGTGCAACGTTTTTTGTGCTGTCTTTTCGGGCCATGCTGCTGCTTTCAACATTTGCCTACACACACACACACATGGAGAGACGCACTCACGGACACTGGCTGTGGCACAGAGGCACAGAGATAGGCTAGGCTAGGCAGACACACGCGTTCGCGGCACGTTGCTGCTGGGCCAGGAGGGCGGGGAGGACTGGTCGTACGAGGGGGGACGCGCGCGATAGCGACGTGCAACGCAAAGTGGCAGCAGCAGCGGCAGCAACAACAACAGCAGCAGCAACAACAGCAACAACAATAACAGGAACGACCACGGGCAGCGAAATAGCCCAAAAACCTAGGCGCTCACTGAAACGACGACAACCGACAACGTCGAAAGCCAGCAAAAGACTGAGCGCTCAATGTTGCTGAGACCCAGCTGCAAAAGGCATGAAGAAACATAAAAGAGATTGAGAGAGAGAGAGCGCAAAAGCTGCAAATCCTTTGCAGAACTTGACTGATTCCGGAACTTGTTAATCGCATTCCATTTTAATTATGATAATAATAATTAGTTTGTGAATTCCGTTACTTTTTTGGTAAATTGTTTATGGAGTTTAATAATAAAAACTATCTCTTTGTTAATAATAGTACTTCACTAAAATTCTAAATTGATGATCTAGCTAAAATTCCAGACCATAACCTATTCCTAATTGAACCGATTTAGGTGATCTTTTTGATCCTTGATTTATTTTAAAAAAAATAAAACTGTATCTAGATTTTAAAAGAAAACTTCGAGTCTTCATTACATAATCTTGAAACTGATCCATAAATTTCTTTGGTTACAGTTTATTTTGGTTGAATGTGGAAAATTCTTGCTCAAAACTTTAGCTATTTAAGAGTTTCTTCAAACAAACTTCAATGTGGAATGCCTTGAACTGTCTGTTTAGTTCATTTCAATATACTTTGTGCGAGCTAGCACTCAGTAAGGATTCGTTCAAATAATTCAAGTCAGACTGGACAAGAGAAAGGCTCCCAAAAATGGAGGCCTACAACAAGTACATCGAGAACGAACGCAGGCAGAGACTGAAGCAAAGCAAGAATAGCTCCGCTCAAACCCAGACGGTACGTAAAATGATGCTATAATCCAAGCCGACTTTTAACGCCCCATCATTGTAGACTGCGCACCAATGTAGCTATAATAAAGAGCAACAGCAAAATCCACCTTCGTCATTGAATCAAAAGGAGTTGGCGCGATCCAAAAGACCAAGAGAGCAGGAGAGGTCCAAAGTAAATGCTCGGCCCAAGGAATTGGTCCAGAAAGCAACTCAGACTTGCATTCGTCGCAATCAGCCGCAAGCGGAGCCGCAGTCGCTATCGTCGGATAAAACGCGTACATTGAGGCAGAAGGCTGAGAAGCAAGAGTATCACCCGGCGCACCGATGTCCGTACAGATCTCAGCCTGCTGCGCCGCCAACCAGGCAGGAAAGACCGCACAGTCCCCGTTGCACTCAGCCCAAGTCCTTGTTCGATGTGGACTATGAATCGAAACTGCGGCGTACCTATCGCTTGCCCACATTTGAGAAGACGCACGAGCCAGATGGCGATGGCGCTTTTGGAGATTGTGTGCTCTACAAGAACTCCCATTTTGGCAAGGAATCGAGTCGTGAGCGCAGCTACGCAACCAGCGATATAATGCTGTCTGATCTTGAGCAGACACCAAGAAGCACTCAGCACAAGCCTAAAGGTTCGTTCACGTTGCTGGAATCGGCGCGTGAGCATTGCCGAGAGACAAAAGCACGTTTCAGTGCCAAGTATGCGACTGAGAATAATGCCTTAAGCCCGGACAGCGATTATACGGGAAATTCACTAAACAGCGCCAGATCCCTGAAAACGATTATTACGGCCAAAAGTGGCGACAATTTGCGGAGTGTGGTGCGCTCACAGATTGAGATGCGAGAGCTACTGCATCAGTCCATTAACAAAATGACCGAGCTAACCGATCGCCTGGTGCTGAATCCCAACTCCAACGTGGTGTCGGAGACGGACACTAAGGACCGGAAGACGGCCACTAAAGAGGCTAGTGAACCCGTTCAGTTGGAAGCCACGAATAGCCGTTATTGCGTCAGCGTCGAGGATATAGTCAGCACTAAGGTGATTGCGCCAATGATGCGCCGGGTGCAGCGCATGTATCTGAACAATTTGCAGGAGGAGATGAAGCTAATGGAGGATCTGGAACGCGTGCCGTGCCAGGTGAGCGAGGTCTACAAATCTGCCGAGGTGCTGCCGGGCCCAAGTGCACAGCTCAAGTAACTGCCATAACTATTGATTTCGTTAATTGTGTTAATGTATATTTTTTAATTCATCTTTATACAAGCCTATATTTATAATAATAAACACACAAACACGAATACGCAGGGTCTGACACTTCGAATTATGCCAAGCAGTGTGACCAGCTGTGGTAAACGTTTAAATGCTTTGAATAGTGAATGGTCGGCATCGATACTTTAGCAGAAAGCATTGTAATCGTATCTTGAAATGACGCTTGCTTTAAAAACTAAAACAGATAGCTTTTAATTTGTTTGAATTAAGAAAAGCAGTTCGTATGATAGCTTGTTAGTCTCTGTTAATAACAGTGCTGTTTATGGTAATGTTAACGTCAGCAGCTCGCAGCCCTGGTTTCAAAAGAATGGGGGGCGCTCGCATTCCCAAACATTGATTTTTCGTTGTGGACGCCAGTGAATGCTGCCAATTGGCTGCGTTAGCCATTTGTTAATAACTACAGCTATTTTGCGGACTATAAAATGAGCGGTAAGCAAATGTGTGTCAGCACTAAGCAATTGTCAAGGAAACGTGAAAAGCTACTCGTGGTGCTTTGGGCATTGTGTTGTGTCCGTCTGGTTGGCGTGCATTGCAATTCGCAGCCTACTTTGAGGGTGGGTGGGGGGCTCAGCCACCGGAACCACCCCCAATAGCTGGCATTGTGTGGCATTGCACAGACGATGACTTCATCGGTGTGTTTACACGCTCCACATCTCATTCTCCCCATCTCCGCAGGCGACGAGAGCTGCAGCGAAAAGCAGACGCTAAACCTCTCCAAGCAGCAGCTGAAGAAGGTGCCAAAACAGGACGATGCCCAAAATATACGCAAGCTGATACTGGACGAGAACGAGCTGCAGAAGATAGACAACATTGATTCATATCTGAAAATCGAAACGGTGCTTATTTACGAATAGCCTCTTCTATCTACAATTTACTAACCAATTATCCTTTGATCCTGCACAGCTGTCGCTGAGCAAAAACCAATTGCTGCGCATGTATGGCGTCTGCCGTCTGCATTGCCTACGCGAGCTGAACCTCTCCTTCAACGGCATCCTATCCATTGAGGGCCTGAAGGACTGTTTGCATCTGCGCGTTCTCAATCTGGAGGGCAACAATATCAAGACTATTGAGCACCTCAATACCAACGTGAATCTGGAGTGCCTCAACCTGGCAGAGAACAGCATCGGCAGCATCTCAGATATGTCCTATTTGCGCTGCCTGCGCGAGCTCAATTTACACGGCAATCGGCTGACACATCTGCGCCAGTGCGACAAGTATTTGCCAGTCTCGCTGGAGACCCTCACGCTGGCCAAGAACAACATCAACGATTTAAATGAGATTTGCACGCTGTCGCATCTGGGCAATCTGCTGAGCATTTCCATCACCGACAATCCCTGTACGGTCATGACAATGGGACCAAATAGCTTGGAGTGAGAAAATGTTTAATGTCTGTTTTAGATTTCCCCTAAATCGATTTTTCCTCTCACCGCAGCGGCTTTGATTACCGCCCCTTTGTGCTGAACTGGTGCATGAGTCTGAAGTTGATTGATGGCTATGTGGTGGATCCCATCGAGAGTCTCAAGGCCGAGTGGCTGTACAGCCAGGGACGTGGTCGCCAGTTTCGCGTTGGCGAGCAGGCGGCACTGGCCAAATACTTGAGCTCGGTGTGTCCCTTGGTGGGCAAGGCCTTGGAGAATGAAAACGATCGCAAGTTGCGGCTCATTCTAAGCAAAGCGCAGCACCATCAGCGCCAGCTGCAAGAGGAGATCATGGACAATGCCAACAGCTCGGCGAGCACATCGCCGTCTTCGCATCGCAAGAAGCCAACGAGTCGCATCCAATCGCCGCGCTGTAAGAACTGAACTGAAATTGTGACCTGCAACTGTTTGCACTAATGTATATATTATTGACAGTTTCGCGGTTGAGTGGCCGCCAGGGCTCGCCGGAGTCGATGGCGAACAGCTATCATGGCAATAGCTGCAACAATAGCATCAGCAGCGACAATGGAGTGTCGAACCATGCGCTGCAGATGAGCACTTCGCTGATTGAGAACATTAGGAATGAGGGCGATAACTTTTCGCTGGCCAGCATGTCCGGCATGTCCAGCAGCGTGACCACCAAAACCTTCAACTCGACGGAGTCAACACCTCGCAACATAACGCCAAATCCCTACAACGGTACGTTAACCAATGTTAACCGCCTTTTTGGCTTAGTTCTCAATTGTGCTCCATTTTGACTGGCAGAACAAACTTTTGTTGGCCAAACACCTGCGGGCGGTCCGTTGGCGGCTGCCTCGAAAATGGTGCCTGTGCCGGAGACGCTAATGAGTCCCGATGTGTGTCCCGCCGCCGTCGCTCAGCGGGCCACAGTTACGGCCCTCAGTTCGCAGCTGCACAAAAGCAAAGGCAACAAGAACAAAGGTAACCAGCCAATATATCGAAATTTAATGTTTTCAAAATCCCGTCTAAATGTATTTTATGATAGACAACAAACTAAATTTGCCGCGCGTGCGTAGTCCACAGCTGCGACGCATGCAGAGTCCCACAACCAGTCCACGGAAAACGGAGAGATTACATCAACAGCAACAACAACAGTTGCAGCAGCAGCAGCAGCAGCAGGTGAATGTCACGTCGGTTAGCACAACTGACGCTGGTGGTTTCAGCACCGACGACGACGGCGAACAGATCAACATCGAGAAGCTAAAAACTATACGCAAAATGGCAGCCCAGCGTGCGCAGCAGCAACAGCAGCAGCAGCTGGACAACAATAATCTCAACTGTGCGGACCGCCTGATAGAGCATGTGACCGAGTCCTCGGCGGTGACCATACAGAAGATGTGGCGCGGCTATCATACGCGCAAGAAAACCAAGGACATTGCCGAGAAGCTACACAAGCAGCGCACGCATGAGTACATTGAGTAAGTGCAGCCACCTAGCTCCCACTGCTGCCTAGTCACCTCATCTTTCGTTTCTCATCCAACAGCAAGCTGAACAAGGACATGCTGCTGACCAAGGCGCAGCTGCAGAACGAGCGCAAAATCCAACAGCTGCAGATGCAGGCCATCAACGCGCTGTGGAAGAAGGTGTCCACCATGCAGGTGGATCCCAAAGCTGGCGGTGAGCATGGCAACAATGGCACAAATGCTGAGGATGCAGGCGGCAGCAACAGCAACAGCGCGAACCAACAGCAGCAGGGTCAGGGGCAACTGTGTCTCGACCAGAACTCGGCAGCTGTGGTCAATGATTTGGCTAAGCGTTGCACAATGCTTACGGATCAGGTGCAACAGCTACAGAGCTCCATAGGCACCATTGTCAACTGCCTGACCATGGTGTGCAATTTACCGCAGGATGCGCTCCGAAAGCAAATCAATTGCTCGGACGGCGAGGAAACCGATTACAGCAACTTTGAGCCGCGTGACAGCAGCTCAACGCAGACGGATTTGATTGCCGTGCATACGCCACAATTTGAGGATCTGAGCAATTTTCCGTTTACGAAACCGAGGCCATCCACATTGGCGCTGGAATCCAAGCATGATGCACTGCATGCCGCCAAAATAACAGCTGAGCAGCAGCAGCAGCTTGGAGAGACTGAAAACGAGGAGCGAAAAGAAAACATTGAGATCTGTGATGCGCAGGAGTTGGATTAGTAGATGCCACAAAAAGCTTTATAAGCACCGATCTCGCGCATACAATTTTTAAGCTTTTTAGCTTTTGCAAGCATTTTGTTTACAGCAGCAGCAGTAACAATTTACATATGTAGTTTTTCTGTGTTTTTTTTAGTTTACGTATGTAGTAAAGATACAATTTTGTTACAACATTTGAGAGGAAAAACGATTCGTTAAAAAATATACATAGCTAAACTTTTGTAATGCACAAACAAATGCACTGCAATCTCAGTCTTCAGCACTGCTCTCCGCCGTTTCCGTATCCGTGTCCGTGTCCTCATCACCATCAACATTCTGTACATTCACGGGTCGGTTTGTGTTCGGTGTCAGCGATTCATCGGAATCGGAATCTGACAATACGTCAGCATTATAACTTTGCGGCGCTTGCGTCGTCTTTTTGGCAAAACGTTCAGGCCAAATGCCCGCCTTTGTGTACTCCTTGACATGCTCTGGGGTCAGAATTTTGCATATTTCCGCCTTCACCTTGTCGCCCTCCTCAATGGGTTCGACAAGTATGAAATCGCCGCGCTTGACCCAAACATTCTTACGAAATTTATTGGGCATGGAAACTGGATGGAATAACAATTTCTTGGTAATCAGTGTAATCAAAGACTAATTCACACCCTTGCGCTCACCCAGAAAGTTATCTGAATCGAGCGGCGCCGCCTCGACCTCGTGCAGATTGTTGCCGCGACTGCTGACCACACGTACGATTTGCTGTTGTTCCGTCGGCAGTGAAAAGTCGTCCTCCATCATCTCCTTGAGCACATGCTTGCGCCGCGTTGTGTTTGGATGCGACATGCTGTTATTTGTTAACTTGAGATTGTTTTCTTACGGGGCGCCAGTTTTGCAGCCAGGTGTTTGTTTACTCAATATGGTTGTGGTGGTTGTCCGATAGCTTAAATTTCGATATACACGGTTCCGTTAGTTGCAGTGTTGCAAAATTTTTAAAAATTTTATCGCTTAAATTGCGATAGCTCTTGTAATTTCAAACGAAAACTGTTTTGAGTAATTTCGAATAGTGCGAGGAGTTTTTCATTTTTTATTTTCAAACTTAGACGAAACTAATGCTAATTCTGGACTAACAACTAGTTTTTGCTGCGTCGCACGCGAGCTTTGCACGAAATTCGCTCTTTGGTGGAATTATCGCGACGATTATCCACGGCCACCAGTTTGGGCTTTTTGATTCTAGCAAAAAGAAACGGGAAAAATTCGCTAAATTGCCGAGTTAATTTTGATAAGGACGCATTTGCTTACATTTCGTTTTTCAGGTTTGTAAATTCCTTCTTCCAAATATCCTTAAAATCATTGGTGAAGTTTGTCCAATAACCGAAGAACTGATCGGGCGTGCACTGAGCCAAGGTCAGGGTGCAGCCCTTGGGCGAGAAGTGATAGAAGCGCATGGTTTCCAGGAAGAGATCGCGGCACTCATCGATCAGCTGATGCAGCTTGGCCACCGATTTCTCCGCGCTGGCGGTGAACTCCTCCATCTTGGACTTGAAAGGCTCCCGATGCTCACTGGATGCGCTCACCACCAGCGCCGTCGTGTTTTTACAAGCTGCAGGAATTTCAATGGGTATTAATTATATTGTGATATAATCCATCTTGTCTTACCTATAAGCTTCTTGTTTAGCTCCTTGATCTGCTGCTGCACCTCGTCAAAGTCCAACTGGGCGGCACGCTCCACATCCGACGGCTCCGGTATGGGCAGCTTCATCTCTGGCAGCGTCAGCTCCTTGCGTCGCTGGGCTATGTATGTGCGCACGATGAAGTGGAGCAGCGTTGTCTGCGACTCCTTCGACTTGACGTCCTTCAGTTTGCCCAGTATATCGAGATTGAAGCCATCCGCCTGGCCACGCTGCCTATTCCCGCCGTTCATGTAGTTGCCCAGCGTTAGGATGATCGAGAAGACCAGCTTGAGATCGTCGCTCTCGATGAGCTGCTGCGACAGCTGCGATACCGTCTCCAGCTTGCGCGACAGCAGCGTTACCGATTCCTCGAACTCGGCCTGGAACACAATGCAGGAGATGCGCTCACTGGCCATGGATATGAGCGAGATGTCGCGCAAAAATTGCTCGGGATGATCGAGCGGTATATCGCCGCCGTCGGCTTCCTTGATGCGCTGCAACTCTTCATCGGTGGCTCGCATGTTGCTGATCTGCTGCAGCGTCTCCAGGCTGATGACGGACGTGTCCACATGATAGATGGCATGCTCGATCTCGCTGGAGGGCACGTGCAGACTTCTGGAGAAGATGCCCACGTTGCGCGAACGCTTCGAGTCGAGCACCTTGATGGACCGCTCTCGCTTCAGCTTGAGCTCCTTGGGCTTGCTAACCGGCGCAATGACCTGGCGCGAGAACAGCTCTGTGAATTCATCAATATTATCGAGTGGCGTCTCATCAATCTCTGTCCACATCTCCTTGGTGGTGGGCGCGGGCGCAGACGCGGCCTCCGGCGCTGGCGTCGGGGGCAACTCCTCCGGGGAGCTGCTGCTGTTGTCCGCACTGTCCGTCGAGTTGGCCACCGAGGGCGGACGCGGCACGGGCGGCGCACAGGTGACGATGCGCGTCCAGTAGAGCGGACGCATCGGTTTCGGGGGATTGACAGCGCTTTTGCGCTGGACTGCGGGAACAGATGCGATGAGGATCAGTTGGTGCTGAGTGGAGAGGTTCGTCTACTCACCGCTTGTGCGATTAAACCAATTGGCCTCAGCGGGATCTGGCAGTGGTGCGGGCGTAAGAGATGCATCCGTCTTTAGGGCGGTTGGGGGCGGCGGCGGTGGCGGCATACCTCCTGCACTAGCGGGCGCCGGCGGCGGCGGCGGTGGTGGCCCACCGCCTGGTGGTGGCGGTGGCGGCGGTGGTGGTGCTGCCGCCGCTGCCATGCCCGGCCCAGGTGGCGGAGGTGGTGGTGGCGGCGGCGGCGGCGGTGGTGGTGGCGGGGCAACAGCAGCGACAGCTGGCGCAGCAGCTGTCTCACCATTCTGTTGGGTCTGCTCCACGACGGCACCGTTGGCTGCACCACACTTGCACGAGCCGAGGCACTGCTCATCCGTCTGGGTTTCCGCATCCGCAGAGCTCCTGCTCTCGGGGAGCTTGTTGTACTCGTAGATGGTCGCCTCGCTGGCGTTGAGCAGCTCGGTGAGATTGACGCAGCGCTTGGACGGACGCCGCGGCGGCTCGTCGACGCTGCTGAGCAGCTCGTTGACCACCGCATGCACCTCGGCCAGCGTGGCGCAGTTGAGCAGACGCTTGCGCAGGATCTGCTGGAGCGTCTTCTGGCTATCCGTTTGCGTCGAGCAGCCCTCGTATTGCTTGCTGGCCGCCGGCGTGCTGGAAAACGGCCAGGCGGCCACCTTATCCAGTTTGCCGGGCGTCAGCGGCAGCGATGTCGTCGGTTGCTCTGTGTGCGTCCACTGGTACATCTCGTACGGCTGTGGCAAGGACAAAGGAAGAGAGAAAGTAAAAATAAATGCAGATCAACTTGAATTAGCCCATTGACTTGGAATTGCAGCGGGAGTGCAGCCCTTTGCGTTGGTCTCAAGTGTGCCAAGCGACGAAGCTTAAAAGCCATCTGTCCTCAAGCTAGCCCAACTCTCCTCCTTTCAACTTTACTCGCTGCTCTCTCCCTCCTGCCGGCATATCCCTCCCCCAAAGTGTTGACTACATTTTAAACTCTAAGGCTCAGCACTTCAAATTGTGCACACGTCATTGTTGTGTTGATTTCGCCCCTCCCCCCTACTCCCCCCTAACGCTACACAAGGCGCCAGCTTGGGGAATATGTTGACAGTTTTCATACCTTTGAAAAATGCGGCTAGAATAACTTGGAAATGCAGTTGGTTTTGAGTTTTCTTGGCCCTAAGCAGCAGCTGGTAAATATTTGTCTGGCTGATAAATATTAACATGAACTTTTTTGATTTTTTTTACAATTGTATATTTTTTGCTGATTTTATTTTATATTATTTTACCGCTTTTCAATATTCAATATAAGCTGAGCTTTAATAGTTTCAAATAAAATTTATTTTCAAGTTTAGACTCAATTATTTCTTTCTAAGTTTAATTTTAATTATTTATAATATACAAAAGTTGAAGGTGAAGACGTTAGTAAAGTGATTTTCTTAATAACTACATTTTATTGCATTAAAAAATATTTTGCTTCAAATGGAAAAAAAACTTGCAAATATTGTTTCAAAAGTTTGCAATCTTTTGAAAAGTATTTTCTTAAAAATCATTTAAGAGCATTGCGGCTTCGATGTGGCCACACTTTTATACGCTTGACTTGTTTTATTGTTGCACTTTTTGCATCTCACCTATTTTGCGTTGTTATGCGTGAGATTCGGTTGGGTTTTGGCTTGAGATTAGGACGGTTGTGTCTGTCTGCATGGGGCTGTTGAGCTTGAGTATTTGGGAGTGGGTTTGCGATGGCATGCAAATTGTTGGCACCGCCAAAGTGCAAACACTTGAGCAAATGTCGTCAAGTGCGATAACGTGACCACGCCCCCACACACGCCCCACACACTCTCAGCATCTGCGCTCCACTTACATTCGTCATCCCAAACGGATGCCCGACCCATCATCAACTCTAAACGATTAGCGAAGTGTGGCGTGCTAACTGTGTGTGTGTATGTAGGTGTGTGAGTGTGTGTACGAGTGTGTGTGGCTGTGAAATGGCGCCACATAATTGAATTTCAATTTTTAATTGCATTTCGTGGTGCTAAGCTGAGCAGTTGGAGAGTTATTGTGTCAAAATGCAAGCAGCGTTTGGGAATTAAACAGAAATTACTTTATTACCTTGCGATCTGAGTGAAAATATTTGAAAAATAATTGTTGGCGTATATTTATAAAATTATCAAGTTTGAAGATTTTAAATAAAATATTTAATGCATATTGAAAACAGATAAATAATGTTTGCAGACATTTTTTTTAAAACCTGTTTATTAAAAAAAAACTATTATTTTTTTCAAATTTTGAAACCTCACAAGCTATTTATTTGCTATATTTTCTACCTCATAGTTTTCGAATTCTTGGATTAAAATTTCGCTCTCTGAAATTCTCTCTTCAAATTAATTTACAATTTTTTTTATATTTATTTATAAATTAAATAGCAGCCCTAGTATTAAGACTAAATTTCTTTAAAAACCAAAGTTTTTTTAATGAAATGAAAAAAGTATTTTAGATTAAGATATTCGAATTTAATATTTTACTAAGCAACATTTTGTTTGTGACAGATTTAGGTTTTAAAATGCAAGAAATCTGAAATATATAAAATTGTTTTTAGTTTTTAACCACCAAAACACTAATCAAATATATAAATCACAAAATTAGGTTTCTTATCCGAAATCAAGTCCTTAAAGCGGGCCACGTTAATACCCTGTAATTCAAACTATTTACGTTTCGTTGATCTTAAAAATCCCGTTGCTGTCGCAAAAGTTGTCCCAGCACAAAAGAATAATAAACGCTAAACTTGCCGCAAAGTAATAAAAACGCACAAAACTTTCAATGAGCTGCAACAACAACAACAATAACAACAATGGAGAGTGGGGGCAATGGGAAAGGGGGGAGTTAGAGATGAAGCTTAAGCTGGAAGCTGTTTCTGGCCTGTTGCCCAAAAACTTGATGACGCGTACATTGACATCGGACACGGGACAGAGCAGACAGGACATGGTGGGGCAAGACATGCCAACGAGGCGGGGCGAGGCGAGCACCAAGAAATTTGTGATATCACATAATCTGTGGAGCTCAAGTATCATCACATAGAAAATCACTTAACGCTCTTGTCTGCTCGTTTTTGGCGGCACAAGCGGCCCCCATTGCTCTAAGGGATTTTGAGGTTAAGCTGCTGCGGCTAAAACTTTTGGCCTAAACTAATTTGGCCCAGAGACGAGTGTTTGATTATTTGTTAGCGTCTTCTGTGCCAACACACTGTCATGTCTCCAGGCCAATAACACTTAACGTTAACTGTAAGGTAAGTCTGTGGTGCCTGTGCCTTGGTTAACCAGCAATTAAAGCAGCCAAAAGCGTCCGAGATTTTGTTTAGTTAGCCAGGCGAAGCGTTACCAAAATGCAAACCTATTACATAGTCCATTAGTCAGCCGCACGCCGAGAGTCAAGCAAACAGTTGCTGTTACCACCCCCAGCTCCTCCCCTCTCCAGTCAACTCTTTTGGTTTCATAATTTAGCATAGCAAGAAATTAAAAAAAGAAGGCTTAAAAATTGTGCTTCTAACTTTAGTTAGAGCGAGAGCGAGAGAGCTGCCAAGTTGACTGCAAAGTTTTAACAAGTTCTGACACTTGCAGGCTCGTCAGCTGCAGGGCTGGCCACTGACAGGGGGGGTGGGAGAGGGGGAGGGGGAGGGGTAGGTGTGCGTAGCTGACAGGAACAGCAGCTAGATTTTTAGTCTAGCAAGTGCATTGCGATTTTCCCAGGCAATGGAATTGCTAATTTCCGGGCACAACTTTCCAGCCCATTTTAAAGCATAGAATATGCCCATAATATGCAAAGACAGAGAGCGAAAAAGAGAGTGAGGAGGAGGGAGTAGGATAGAGGGGGAGGGGGGGGGGGGGGGTAACTTCAACTTCAACTGCAACTGCAACTTTAGCTTCAGTTTGTAGCTTATCAATAGCTAATGACTTGAAGCAACTAGCCAGCTCTAAAGTTAGTTTTTTATGGGTGATGGGCGCGAGGGGTTCGAGGAGGAGTTTCGAGGGGGCCAATGGCTAGTTATCAGTCCATTTCCGGCAGCGCCGTGACAACTTCCGCTCGCTGACCAATTTCCTGTGTAGGCAAAAGAAGGTTCATTGAACTTACGCTAAAGCCGGCCGGCGCTTCCTGCTGCTGCTGCTGCTGCTGCTCATTGGAGATCTGTTTGAGGACGCCCACATATTTGAGGTTATGACAGAACTGAAGCGCCATTGCATTCAAGGATTCCTGGCCAACAATGCCCAGAGTAGAGCTGGAGTTCTGCAGCGTGGAGATTAGCCATTTGATCAGCATTTGACCTGTGAAAAAGAAGAGAAAGTTAATGGATAACTGTTTAAAATTATGAAACTGCAAAAGCATATAAATTTATAGATAAATTATAATGCATTTTATTTGTATAATTATTTTAGTTGTCCCATCATAAGCTAATACCTTTATTTTTGTAAGTTTTTATCAATTTTATGTATTAAAAAAAACAACTAAATTTATTGTTTTGTAATCAGAATCTAAAGAATAAATGTACTCTACCGAGTTAAATAAATGGATATTTGTGTTTTCCTATATCTAATATCTTGCTGGTCTAACTGATAAGGTTAAAGTGTTAGCCATATGCCTTGGCCCGGTCAATGCCGCGTATTATCCGTGGTTGGGGCTCGAGAAACTTAAGTCACAGCTGTGGCTCCGAGCTCAAGTCGAACCCACATACACGCAGACACAATGATTTATGTATGTGTGCGTTGGCAGAAAAAGTCAACGAAATGGAATGGGTAACGGGGAATGCTCAAGGGGGGAGGGATAGCCTACTAAGCTTGGTATCAATGTTTGGTTGCTACCAAAACATTAGGCATAAATAAATTTAACTGTTGTCCAAAGAAGTTTGCAAAGAAACGCAGGCGAAAAAAAGAAGGTAAATTTTCAAGCATCAGATCGAAGATAAGATACTCTATTTAAATGATTGCACTCTGCGCTTGTCATTTAAATTTTGATGGATATTTGGTTTCATATTATCTTTGACCATGCTTTAAAAATAAATAAAAATAGTTCAACATATAAAATATAACTTTTTCATAATTTTTAACAGCTACATCTTTCGTATTGAAAACGATATGCGTAATCTTGAAAAACACGCAAGTAGGTACTTAAAATAGTACTCTATTAAATAATATTTATAGGCTAATCCATGTTTGATAAGCGATCAAATAGTCATATATTATATATAAATATATATTATACATATAGATTTATATACATTTGAAGGCAATATCTTAAAAACAAATAAAAGATTTTTGTTTTAGACCGATAGCAGATAATTTAGAGGTCTGATCTGGAAAATGCCTAATATATGTATTTCAAGGAAAAGACAGCTTGACAAAAAAAAAAAGAAAAAAAGAAAAACTAACTTAGCAATGATTTCACAATAATCTACAGCTATCATTAGATATCGTTTAGTATTATACAAAAATAAAAAAAGTTTCATATCATCAAAAGCGATTTAAGTACTTATAATTTTATATGCCCAACTATTAGTGTATGACAAATAAAACTTACGCTGGCTGTCAGCGCGTCTTGTAAATGGAGTGGGCAGGGAAACGGTCACGGACACGGCAACGGGCACGGGAACGGGCACGGAAAAGGGAACGGGAACGGGCACATTGGCATCGGCCATGGCCAGCTGCGGGTCGGGCGCGTGTGGGTCAAACTGTAGGCTGGCAATGTGCACACAAATTCTAAGAGCCGCTGGCGCAGGGGGGGCGGCAATCGCCTTGGCGGGGACGACATCAGGTGGCTTCTGCGGCTTTGGCCGGGGCTGACGCGCGAGCTGAACGCGTTTGCCCGCCATTGACATTAGCTGCAGATAACGTGCGACGGCCGTTGACTCTGCTTCCGGCTGTTCCCACATAAAGCCACAATCCGGCAGACTAATTGGCACGTGATGCTCCACTGGCTGATGCTGCTGCTGATGCTGCACCAGCTGCTGCTCCGACTGCTGCTGGGCGTGCCTGGCGAACAGCGGACACCAGACGCTGCTCAGCACGGGAAGGGCCCCGCTGGACATGCTGGACATGCTGTGCGACTAGAAACTGTTTGGGTCTAAGGCGCGTTATTGACTGACATTTTTTTCCAATTATTTGTTTTTTTGTTTTTCATTCGACAAAATTAAAACTGTCGACACTTATCAAAATTATCAACAACAAATTGTGACTGTTGCGGCATGTCAGAGTCAAGGAGGGAGTCTTGTTTTTGCCTAGTTGATAAGATATATGTACTAACTTTCATACCTTTAACTAAACCAACATATATCTAAAGGTTGGCACTTTAACTGCAGTTTTTCTCTCTCTCTCTCTCTCTCTCTCTCTCTCTCTCTCTCTCTCTCTCTCTGGCTCTCTCGTAGTTACGAACGCCCTGGCAAGGTCGCTGGCTTATCAGTCATGGTCTGATAAGGAACTGCAAGTTTACTGTTTATTTATTTAAATTTTATACATAGGGTATACATATATATATATATATTCCCAATACAAATTAGTTAAGTAAAATTATCACTTCCTCAAAATTGAATTTTAAAACAAAGCTAGAGAGCCAAAATTAATAAACTAAATTGAAATAAACATAAATACTTTACTATTTTATAAAATTCGAAAACAGGCTATCACCAAGTCAAGCACTCTCGATTAGAGACAACTGAATCATGTGTTTAAATTTATAATGAACGCTTGACGCTATTCCCTGATTTAAAATTTCCCATTCAAGATTAACATTAAAAGTGCGTCACAAACAGTTAAAAAAACTGAGTCATTCACATGAGAACGTTATTTAAAAAATATATATGCTTATTTAATAACTGCAATAGGGAAAGCTTTCTCAAGTTATAACATTTCTATTATTATAAATGCGTCGTAGTTCAATTAAGTTTTAATAAATTTGGGCTAATCAAAAAGGTTTGGGTTTAACGAGTTGAGTCATTATTATGAAGCATTTAGTTGTTGACTAGGGTAGCTGATAGCCGTGCAAACAGCCACGTCAACACTCTTCGATTAATGGGCAAAATATACGATAAAGAAAAACAGTAAAAGAAAGAGAGAGGACAGACAGAGTATGTTAGAGATAAGCCAAACAAAAAGCAACAATTTAAAAAAATGGGTCACAAAATGTTGTTGAGACCTAATTGCTCTCAATCGAAACTCTGATTTTTGTTCCCAAAATAAATACTGGAAGTACATTTATAAAAAAGTTCATATTATCAATTCCGTATTCGGCATTTTAAATCTGCTATATTTATTTTTAGCACTCTTCTAAAGACAAAATTTGCAAAGGAAATTAAGAATTGCAATTTTTTGAAATTCTTCTCTGCCGAAATCTTTTTATTTGCTACTTATTCTGTATTTAACTCCTATAGAGTGGATTTTTGAAATATGGTACTCTTTTTACTTACTTTTTACTTTTAACAAATTTCTAAGCGTAAGGAGTTTATTTGCATAAATTAAGCTTAAATCAAATTTATTTTTCGAAGTGAAGAATATTGGGTTTGTGCAACGTTCGTCTGGTGTCTGGTTCGGTGTCTACATTTTCCAAATAAGGATAGGCCTCAACTTTCGCCAGTCGTAACTTTCCCAAAACTCAACCGAATTTCATAAGGTTAGTCTTTTTGTGCACGGTTCGGTGTCTATTTTCATTCTACATTTCAGTTTAAAAATAAAAATTTTTGTCCAAATTCATGTAAAAAATTTTCGAATATATACCCTTGTGTTCCCATATAAGGATAATTCTCAACTTTCGCCATTCGTAACTTTGCCAAAACTCAACCGAATTTCATAAGGTTAGTCTTTTTGTTCATGGTTCGGTGTCTATTTTCGTTCTACATTTCAGTTTAAAAATAAAAATTTTGGTCCAAATTCATGTAAAAATTTTCGAATATATACCCTTGTGGTCCCATATAAGGATAATTCTCAACTTTCGCCATTCGTAACTTTGCCAAAACTCAACGGATTTTCAAAAGGTTGGTCTTTTTGTTCATGTTTCGGTGTCTAATTTTATTCTACATTTCACATTAAAAATAAAAATTTTGGTCCAATTTCATGAAAAAATTTTCGAATATATACCCTTGTGTTCCCATATAAGGATAATTTTCAACTTTTGCCATTCGTAACTTTGCCAAAACTCAACCGATTTTCAAAAGGTTGGTCTTTTTGTTCATGGTTCGGTGTCTATTTTCATTCTGCATTTTAGTTTAAAAATAAAATTGTTGGTAAAAATTCATGTAAAAAATTTTCGAATATATACCCTTGTGTTCCCATATAAGGATAGTTCTCAACTTTCCCCAGTCGTAACTTTGCCAAAACTCAACCGATTTTCAAAAGGTTGGTCTTTTTGTTCATGTTTCGGTGTCTATTTTTATTCTACATTTCACATTAAAAATAAAAATTTTGGTCCAAATTCATGAAAAAATTTTCGAATATATACCCTTGTTTTCCCATATAAGGATAATTCTCAACTTTCGCCATTCGTAACTTTGCCAAAACTCAACCGATTTTCATAAAATTGGTCTTTTTGTTCATGGTTATGCATAAAAAACCGAGTCAAAAAATCGACAAATATTGATAATAAAAAGATTGAAAGAGTTATCGACAATTTGAAATAAACTTGATGCCTGTTACATACATTTGCAAAAAATCATTATACCCTTTTTACCCATTTTTAATCGATTCAGAATATAAAAATAGGCAGTTGGTTAATTTGGGAACCTATTTCCACCAAACACAAGCCTGCCTCAAAGCACAAATCAAAGTGCAATTAATCCGTAACCGTATCGCAAAAGCTAATCCCGCACTCTGATCATTGGGCTTATGCAATCAAATCAGCTGATAAGCTGACGACTTTGATAGCCCACAGTGGGAATATGAGGTTTTGCCTGTGGACAGTACAGTAAGGTAGACATTGTCAAGGGGTTTAGGGGGGCAAGCGGTGGGTAATGACATCAGAGGGGCAGCTTGAAACGGAGATATGCCAACTTAGCTGATGTGCATCGTTGCCATCGTTTGGCAACTTTTGATGAAACTGCGCGAAACGGTGGTCAACAAATTTGCATAACTGCTTCGTTGCCCGGCAAGTGGACAGCGCATGAAAAGAGGTGGCACGATGGGGATGGGGAGGGGGAGGGGTAGCGTACAAGGGGTGATTACAGCTGGCTAGGGAGCCGTGACGCTGCACGCATGCATGCGTTGCATTCATCAACGACGTCGATGCAAACAGCCCAACACTTTCCGACAACACAACGCTAAAAATGAAACGTTGCACAGAGTTGCCCACAAAGCGGCAGCAGCAACAATTAAAATCGAGCAGACGCAACTAGCTAGATACTCTGTGTCCCTCTAAGTTACATTCTGATACATAGGAGTGAAAAAACATAGTTTCTTATGTTTCTTTTTTGGAATAAACAATGCAAAGTGTATTCATTTCGACATTTTTTTTGTTGCAATATTTTGCAGTTTATATAAATAAAGGAAAATGAATATCAAGCAACCTGTTTCTCAAATAATATATTAAATTTGTTATACACCGCAATACGATTTCTCTGAACTATATTTTGATATTATTATTGTCGCCACTTTAGAAAGTTCTGTGTATACTCTACTAATTTGAAGAAAATAAGTTAAAAAAGGAACAGGATCGATATTTATCGATCTTGGACAAATGTGTAAGTTAAAGATAATTCATAAAAATCTTATAAAAAAGTGGAATAAATTATTAGACTGATAATGGGTAGATGGACGGAAGTACGAATGGTTGAATAAATAGATGTACACACGGACAAAGAAATTATCGATTGTATATCGACAGCCGCAGATCAAGGACACATATACTTTATGGAATTCTCAGAAACACTTGCCTGTGAGCAAATGCAGTTAGGCCCATCTTAACGCATTTTCAATAGGTACAGGGTATAGCAAGGGGACTTGCAACCGCATCTCGAGTGATGCTCGTGGTAAAGTTGCCACAGCCGCCAGCCCGTCCCGCCCCTTGCGACGAGTCCAGCTAACTTGAGCGTTATATCCGTCTACCAAAATATTGTTTCATTACGCGTTGCCCAAACATGGTTGGGCGTGCGGATGCGGATATGGTTTGCGGATGTGGATGCGGATGCGAATGTTTAACCGTTGGCTGCAGCGCCTTGGTGGTGATTTCGGTCCTTTTGGACGTTGCCGGGCATATAAATCAGATTTTGGACCAGTCTGATGCCGCGACACAAACGGCAGCAAAGGAAGAATTGATGGCCACTTCAGACAACTGACAAGCAGCAACAGCAGCAGCAGCAGCAGGAACAGGAGCTGCAGGACAGCAAATTGCGTGGGGTTTTAGATTCCAAAGCAGCAGCAGCGTCAAAAGCAGCGACGCTTTTGTTGTTTGCCCAGCGAGGCGTTAAAATGTTTGTTTGCATTAATTTGCCGCAGACGTTGATGCGACTCGCAGCAGAAAACAGCATGCAACCAATTAGCGTGCCGCACAGACACAGACAAACAACACCAAAAACAAATAGATAGATAAAACACGTTGCGCCTAACTGGCCACAAAATTGGCAGCAAATTTTGTGCTTCGCTTGTTGCAAGCATCGAGTTGCAGACGCAAATAATTCAACATGCGGCATTTGAAGCAAAACACGAAATAATGTCGAACATTCAATAACCTTTATTCAACTCTTCAATTTATTTTTCTCTGGATGGTTAAACTAGTTTATTAAACTGATTTACAATTTACATAAATTACAATTTTGGCTGTGCTCAAAAGCTTTTGTTAAAAACTTACAAACTTAAAGCTTGACAGAGTTTTTGTATAATAACTCAATTTAGGCTAAGGTCGGCATTTCTTAGAATGAATGTAAAATTCTTGTTTATTCTGGGAGTGCAAATTCAGTTTAACACGAAAAGTAACAAAATTCTAATACTTAAACTCTGCAAAGATATCAGAACAATAACAGTTTCTCCTTGGTATATAAACAATTATAAACGTCCATAAGGACGTAAACAACGCATTGAGTAGAAACGTTTTAAATTATATAATATAATAATTAAAATAGACCGATATGAAAATCTCAATTTAAAATACATTTTTACATACAGATAGACGAGCTGCCGATAGCTTCCATATATCAAGCTGCCATAGATAACATTTTCATTATTAGTTATGAAAATCGAACCAGCATTTAACATATAAAATATTTTACAATTTGTTAGTCAAAAATCATGTCAAAATTTAAAAATAAAAATTGTATGTGTTGATTGAAAAAATGTGGAGCAACGGAAGGAACATTTAAATACCCACAGTTTTAACTCGAACGGTGTTTAAAAAGGACATTTTCAGAGCTTATCAGAAATCGTATGTACAATATTTTGTTTATGCTTTCTTATGTTGTTTATTTGCGAAATTAATTTCGTAATCTAATAATAATAATAATGTGGGGCGAGGCAGGCGCATTTTTGCGACGCACGAATGCGAAAGATACGACGCATCGATTTAAAGACGCCGCCCAAAAGTATGCAACAAAAATGTTTACGCAACGGCCGCAAAACTGAAACTTTAATTTAATCAGAATCATTGGCGCGTTGTGTGCGTAGTCGTTGGACATTGCCCGGAGGGTGGGGTAGGGGCATTTCTTAAGCAAAATACTGTCCCTGGGGGTGAACGTATTTTTGTGAATTTGCATAGCCGTTAGCTATAAATGCTGTCAACTGCAGACGCAGCCAAAAATACTTAATACAAATAATCGTAAATACTAGTAAAAATTCCACAAAATAAATGAAGAAATTTAGTTAGGAAAGAGGGAAATGGGAGGGATGGGTAAGGAAAATAAAATGTATGTGAAATATATTAAGTGTTATCTAATTTCATCATGTCTGCATTTTTTTTTTATAATTTATATGATATATATTATGGCTAATTTAAGAGCAAATAAAAAGAACATTTGACAAACAACTAAATTTATAATTATGGTTAACTAAAAACACACCGGAATCAATAATAATTAAATTTTGCCGTTGGTCAGAAATATTTAATACTTGTTTGTTCAAAAATAAATCAAGAGTCGGCAATAAAATAAAAATAAATTATTCCATGTGGCGTCAAAAAAAAAATCAAATTGATAAATGCAGCGTAAATAAAATCACATCGATCAACAGAAAAAGCAACAAGCTTATATTAGCAAGCAGTGGCAGCTCTACATATACACCTTCGATAGCTCAGTTGGTAGAGCGGTGGACTGTAGAGTGAATTGAAATTGTGTAGACATCCATAGGTCGCTGGTTCAAATCCGGCTCGAAGGAGTGGGGTAATTTTTTAAAATTGTTTTTTTTTTAGTTCACTTTTATTTTTAATACATTTGAGGGAAAAATTGTTGGCATTTGTCTATCGAATTCATGGTAAAAAGCTTTAATAATTGTTAAAAAATTCAGAACTTTTGCACTGTATAAAGCATGTGTAAGAAAAAAATGGCGAAAATGTAAATAAAAAATTTAATTTTGAAAAATAAATAAATAGTGTTAATACTAAAGCAATTAGAAATATACTGTATATACATACATTTTTTTTATTGAACACTTTTAAAATACTTATAATACATAGCCGAAGGGTTTAAAAAGAAAAACATGAGAAAATCTTATAAAATCAGTTTAGATGATAAATTATTAAAATAATTGCAAAGTACACGAAAATGTGAAATAAAAAAATAAAAACTCCAATTTTAAAGCTCTTGCTGATAGAGGGCGCTAGGCAAACATGTTCTTTTTCTTGCAATTGGTTGAAACTTGGCCAATAATTCACTCAAGTGGCGCATTGTCTTCTGATTGGTAAACTGATTTTTGTTCCGTTAGGTGAAGGGGGGAGGGGTCGGGGTTTGAAGTTGGAAGGCGTATAAACTAATTGTTAACTCTGGACAAACAACGAAACGCAATCAAACGTAGCGCAAAATTTGCGAAGCTCAACGAAAAAGGCAAACAGTGAAGCGCCCCGAAATCATCGAGTTATATATATATATATATCTACATAAACCAGGTAAAATAACTTTCCATGCTGACTGCGCTTGACTTGAGTAAGTAAAGGGATGGGGGAGGGGGGCGGGCTGGGCAAAATGTAAATTTTTCAAGACTTACCTTCGAACTTTTCGTATGCAGCGAAGCTTAACTTTTCCGGCACAAAAGATGAGCCGCGACGCGACCCAGCGCCGGCAGCGACGCTCTGCTGCTGCTCCAGCAGCGACGATGTCAGTGTTATCTCCTTCTCGTCGCCAGGTGGCGTTGGCAATGTCATCGCTAGCGCTGGCGCTGGCGACTGAGCAGCGCTGTTGTTGCTGTTGTTGTTGTTGTTGCTGTTGCTCGTCGATGATCTCTCGACCGAGAAACTGGCCACCTTTTTGAGAACATTGCTCGAGAGCAGCGGATTGGTGGGCGTGCCATAGCCAGGCGGCGGCGGCAGCGGCCCTGCGTCATCCATTTGCTCTGCCGCTGCCGCTGCGAGCAGCAGGTTCTCGGTCGCATTGTCAGTCGGCGTCGCTGGCCTTTGAGACTGCACAGGTGTTTGCGATGATTTAAACGAAATTATAACAGTTGATTGCGTTTCCAGCGCCGTTGCGGACCCCGATGTAATCGCTGCTGCATTCGGAGTTGTTGTTGTTGTTGCTGCTGCTGAAACGAAACGAAACGAAATGAAACAAATTTTGTGACGATTTAGAAGCTCAAACTTGTCGAGCGAGTGCAAAAATCAAGAATTGGGACAGGAGATGCTTTTAGTTTTGTCACTCAATTAGTCATTGGACTTAGCTTTGCTTAAGAAAGTTCTTTTGTTGTGTATCTTACGGATACACAAGAATTATGTTCAAATTTAATCCTATTTATATTTAACCTTCCATTGCATAATGAATATTTGTACGGAAATAAAAAAGAGCTTCTAAACTGAAACAAACATTATTTGTAAAATAGATAAATGAGTGGAATACACAAGGATTTATTGAAAATCAAAGCAATAGTCAATTATAGTGATAGAATAATTTTAAAATCGGATGCAATTATTGACCGAAAAAAAAAGTAGTATGGCTGTTGTTTGCACAATTAATTTAGAATATATTCAATAGCCAATTTTGCAATCTCATAGCTATTCACAGGGTATCTGCCCCCCTAGAGCAATCTTACTTATTACTACACTGTGGTACTATATTTACATGTATTATTAATATATAAGTTATTTATGGTTATCTAGCGCTCCAGATCTAAATCTGCAAATATATAAAAAATAGCCAATAATCGCTTTTCGAGGCAGCCAATTTGTTTTTGAGAGTCAAGAAATCTTGAGCAAATTGTGTATCTAAAGAGGCATCAGTTTAATCGAAATGCGTTATTAAATGCTGCGAGCAAGAGAGCTTAACGGCCAAGTCTTTCTGCTGCCGTGGCCCAATTGACTTGGCCAACACTTGCGGAAGGCAATGACGCATTTTAGCTTTGGAGCCAATTTCTGAACTGGCGCCCGAGCCTGAGTACACCCAGCGGAGCGCTTATCGTAGCCATCATCATTGACTGTGTGCCCAAGTGGCAGCCCCACGCCTCTCTCCTCCCGCCTCCCGCCTCCCGCCACCCGTTTCCTTCCTCTGTTTTGTCTTAGCCTGGTGCTGTTCCCACGTGCATCATTCTTTACAACATGATTTAATTAAAATTTAAACTTTGTTGTTTTTTCTTGTTTTCTGTTATGTATTTTATTTTTGGCAAAGGACTCGCAACAATGGGGAATCGAAACGGAGCCTGTTTCCGGCCGACATTTTGTAAACAATGAAGACGTGTTTGCAATTTTTAAGTTTTAACAAATGTTTTCTGCCGTGCAGGGCCACACAAACCCCCAATGAACCCAAACCCAACGCAATCCAGCCCACCCCTCCCCCCTTGAGCGGCATGTTTGCCATTGTTTGTTAGCCAAGCGACGGACGCGCAATTAGACGGGTATTAGGGAGCGGAGGGAGTAAATATATAAATTTAAGCTGGCAGTTAATATATATATAATATATAAATTTATATATATATATATCATGTACGACCCGCACGAGCCTCTGCATAAATGTGCCAATAATTACTTGGGCCTCGACGCTGTTTGACTTTTTTTCTCTTTATTTAATGTATTTTTTTTCTGCATTGTTTTGGGCCCAACTGATCGGATCAGTTAAAAAAACAATAAAAGAAAAAGAAATAAAATAGGAAAAGGCTGCGACACGAGTTATTTAAAAAACTTGTAATAAATTTTCAAACAGCCTTTAGAAATGGGTTGACTTCATTTAGAGCAGAAACATGGTTGAATGGGTTAAGGATACGGGGTCCTGCCAAGCCATAATGCACGTTTTGTCAAGTACATAAATTTTCAATTGTGTACAAATTACAATTAAGAGATTATTAAAATCAATGCAAATAAAATGTAATTCCATTAATTTAGTCAAGACAACATTTAAATAAAGTTCATATGATTAATGTAATTGAGTAAGAATAAATGAATAATGTAACTAATAAAATTGAATTAATGTCTCAACTGTCTTAACATTATAGGAAATTCGAAGTTTACTTTAGTTGGGATTAAATTTTCTATATAAAGGTCAATTTTATTTTGAAGAAGTAATTTAATGAAAATATTGCGTAAAGAAAACTAAAATCAATGGAATATATATTTAAAAAAAAATCTGTTTTATAAACTCAGAAGATAAAATGAAAACGAAAAACTGTCAGCTAAAACTTGAAATTCGATATTTACTTGTAAATTTTAAATTTTCTTAAGTTTTCCCTTTTAACTACCCCCACAAAAGTGTAAACACTTGTGACATCAACTATTTTTCCGTACTCTAGTTTTTCTCCATATATAACTGTACAGTTTTCCACTTCCACTTCTTGTTTTTTGTTTACCTTTGAAATTGGCGTTGAGCACCAACCGAAAAACGGGTCACAAATTTCGCAGTCGAATGTTAGCGACTACGCAATACTCTGTTTATTATTTAATAGAAGATTAAATGGGTTAAGTGACTCCAAAATTGTACTATATATAAAAAAAACTCTGGAGTAGATTATGAAGATAATTTAAAACAGAGTAAATGAAATTATCTTAAAACTGTGTGGTTAACTTTGGGTTTCAATTTGTACCCTCTTTTATTAAAGCAATAAAAATAAAAAGATCTCATAATTTTTCCTGAGGGTAGAAAACTTTGAAGGTATTTTTATTCCTATAGGGTTTTGTTATTATTTATTTATAGTTTTTTTTTAATTTTCAAAGTTATAAAAATTTTATAACATAATCCCAGTAATTTATAGGAAGTTATGTGACCGTGGTTCTATTCGAACTTTTATTTGAGTGCTTTTTGGCGGATTACGGTTAAAACCGATATAGCTCTTTTGCCCTGAAGGAACAGAGTATAAAAAGGGACACGGCTTTTAGTTATTTTTATTTTTATTTATTTTTTATTTTCGGACACAAGGGCTACACACTTGAACATACACATGGCTACAAGTGGGGCACAACAACGGCAACAATGGGAGCCAGAACAAAAATGAGGAAGAGGAGGAGGCGGAAGCGGAGGAGGAGAAGAAGGACCAGAGCATGGACCAGGAAGATTGGGTTTTCGTGACGCGCGGCGCGGCGCGTTTCGTTTATTTGCGACAGGGCCAAGTGGGAATTTGAATAATTCCCGAATTTCGCCAAAGGGCACAAACCGTATCAACTACTCCCCCCTTTTACCAACCCACCCCACCCCCTCACCCCTCATGGCTAATGCGTTTGTAATGGCAAATGGCGACCCTCACGAGACTTTAAATTCGTCCCGGAATGCGAAATGAGCAAATAAATGCGTGCTTTTTGTTTTTGTTAACTGTAAACTCACCTGCTGCCACGCCCGTTTCCGCTGCGTTTGTGGGCGTCTCTGGATTGACGGCGGCGCTAAAGCGCGACGACAAATTCTGCAGCTCGACCTTCTTGGCCTTGGATATGTTGAACAGCTCGCCATTGGCCAGGGGCGACTCGATCCGGGGCGTGGCAACCGCAACTACGGCGGCGGCAGCGCCCGCGGCGCACGCTGCAGTCGCCGTTCCCGTTACCGTTGCCGTCATCGGCGATTCCAGGGGTGGCGGTGTGCCCGTGCTGCCCAGCACCTGGGCCAGCTTTTTGCCCAGCTGCAGCGCCATACGCTCATCCGGCGAACTCTCCGGCGTTATCACCGTTAGCACCGGCTGCAGCAGCTCTGCCTCCTGCGCCTGCTCCGGCTGCTCATCGGCAATGCTCAGGTACGTGATCCGGCTCAAGCTGAGACAGGCGATCTTATCGGCGCGACAACGGCGCTTCAGCTCCAGCAAATCCTTCTTATGGGGATCTGTTGAAAATGGATTTGATTGATCAATTGATTTCTATGCATACAACATCTATAAATGTTGAGCTGTTAAGCTGGATAGAATGGGTTCAGACAAAGACAATATAAATACGAGTTATGGCATTGATTCAGTAAAATATCTTTGCGATAAGGTCTTGGAATGAAATATATAGAAAATATTTTGTGTTTGCCTGAGGTTTTACGCAAATGTTTTTTTTTTTAATAAAGGAAAATTATCCGTTACAGTTTTTTCTAGTTTTTACGTTTTACAAAATTCTTAAGTTGAAAACTTCAATATATTAATTTTTATAATAAAGATGATAAGAATTATCTATAAAAATATTTAGAAGATAGAATATTTTTTTTAAAGATAGAATACAATTAACAATAATTGACAAAACTTCCCTAACTGTGTGAAAGTGAATCTTATTTCATGTTCAGTTTTTCAATAACAATCAATAATAATTTTTCCGGCTTATTTTTAATATATTTTTTTATCCTTAGTAACTTTTGACACCTCTGAATAATGTGAAGTTAAATATATAAAACTATATATAAGTTGACTTGAAACTGACAATGATTTGGTTCTTTGCTTAAAATAAGAGAAATGTAAAACTGTATTTAGGTTGAATTCATGAGTAAAACAGTTGCTAAATATTAAAAAAATTTAAGCAAATCAATATATTAAAATTTTTGAACATTGTTATGCGATTCACGTTAGGAACATGTGCAAGTTGAACAAAAAATTTGTTTTTGCTTAGTTACCAAAAAGTGAATCGGAATCGTTGCTGGTAGAAGAAGAAGAATTAGAAGATGAAGACATGGAGAGGGAGTGCAGACGTTGCTGCTGCTGCTGCGTCAATGTGGAGGTCGAGGCAAAGCAGCAGTCATCGCTGCTGCAGTTGTAGAACTCAGCAGAGTCGCTGGTGTAGTCCAGGCTGACGACGTCATCTGGCGGCGGGCAGCGCAAGCAAGTGGGAGAAGGAGAGAAAAGAGAGATGAAGTGAAGCGAAGACAGATGATAGAAGTGTGGCTCAAGATGAGCTGTGTGCTAAAAAATGCCAATAAGACAAAAACACAAGAACAAAATAATTGATTTATGGCCGGCAAATGCGGCACTTGCAGCTCATTCAGAAAAAACAAAATAATTTATAGAAAAAGTAAATAAAAGCAAAGCGCCACTGGAAAGCGGCGTGAGAGCGCAAAACACAGCTAGGCAAAAATAGAGCGCGAGCGAAGAAGAGCGCGCTCTCTGATTGGAAAAGGCCAAACAAAACGTAAACTGAAAACTGAAACTGAAAACCGTAAAGCAAAATTATGAAAATCCATATGGAAAATGAACTCAACAGCAGAAGGTTACGCATAATGACAAAAATGAAAATGACGAATGAAAGAAAAAGAAAAAAAAACCAAAAAAGCAAAAGCCAAATAAATAAAAACAAAAATAAAAAAACAAAGCGAGAGGCCCAACTCGAAACTGGTTTGGTTATGGGTCAACGGACGGGCGAAGGGTAAAGGGAGCAAGGGAATGGCGTGGCGAGGCGGCGTCACTTTTCTTTTATTCACTTTGTTGTCGTTCTTGTTGTTGGTTTATTCTGGTCGACAAATTGTTTAATTTGTGTGTTTGGCAATTAAAGCAAATTGAAAGCAAAACAAGGCACAACAAAGTGATGCAAACAGCCGCAGGAGAAGAAAACAACAATAATAAGTTGTGAGCACCTTTAAACGTTTTTACTGCTGCTCTTTCTCTCTCTCTCGCTCTATCGCTCTGTCACACTTTTTATCTCACTCTCGTCTGCGTCGAGCTGTCAATTTTCGCTTGTTTTTGCAAATCTTTAGGCGTCGATTCTAACACAGCTTTTCACTTTTCATGCACACATTTTCCAATTAGCCGTAAGCGACAACGGCAAAGACAACGGCAAAGAACTGCGTTGACTGCGACTTGAACGATCTGCGCGGCAGCAAGCACAAAGCGTAACTAACAACAACAAGAGCAACTGGTTTGTATGGGGACCACATGTGAGCGAAGCCATGCTCACGCCTGGAAGTCAAGCTGAACACAAGAGAGAGAGATAGAGAGCGAGTGCTGGGTTTGTTGTTGGCGGCTTAAAGTTTAAATAAAAGACGTTTTGTTGCAAATGAAACAAAAGCAACTGGATTTAAAAATAACAAAAAAGGAGTATTTAAATAAATGTAACGGAATTTTTAAATACACATATTTGCAATAAATATGAAAGATCATTAGCTAATTAGATATTTCAGAAGCTGCTTTAAACTTCAAACTGAGAGAGTGAGAGTAAGAGTAAGAGTAAAGGAGAACGAGAGCGAGACTAGTTCACTTTCGATCCATATTCATAAAAGCCAGTTCAGGTGCTTCTACAAGTGAACTGGAACTAGCATTTTGAATGCATTGCAACTTAAAAACTAATTATAATTAAGACTTAAATCTTTTCAAAATTTAATAAGTTGTGTTTGATAATTTTCATTTTTAATTTTGGGGGATACTCAATAAGAGCTGTATGTTAAAAACTAACGGTATATTGGCTCTCTAAATTTAGTATTAATTTAAACTTGGATATTTTTTATGGCTTTTTAAACAATTACAGAAGTCGGCATACTTTTAGGCTGCTGGGTGTTAAAATGAAGCTTTGAAAGCTGTGTTTTCATGGCTAAGCAAAGCTTTTACGATCATGGCTGCATACTTTTAGGAGGGAACAAAAATTAAGTGAAAAGCTTTATATATTGGACAGCCTACATTTAAAATAAAATACTCGACATTGAATATCAATGTTATTACCATTTTTTTTTACACTATTGTTATAAACATAATGATTAAACATAATTATTTTTTTATTTTTATTTAATGTAGAGAAATATTCGCCAGGAGATGTATTATTTGTGTTTTTACTTATTATACTCAAAAAATAATTGTTTGTAACATGAAACGTGCGAAATGTGTGTTGAAATTGAATTCCAGAACGCAAACAAAAAATTAGTTAACAACATAAAATGGTTGCTAATAACCAAGCTGGCTGAAGGACACAGCAATTACCAGAGCGAAAGATAGAAACATGGAGTGTTAGAAGTTTACAGCTTTACACAAAAATGAACAAGGAAAACTATTAAAACTAATTGCCATAAATATTAGTGGCCTGCCACGTGCCTGCAAACTTTTTATTTAGCCAAAGTGTAAGTATGTGTGCGGTATGGTGTGTGTGTGTGTGTGGTTGTAGGCGCTTAATTGAGCACGTCGCCAGTTTTTGTTGTTGTTGTTGTTGTTGTTTGGTTGCAGTTGGCGCCGAAAACTAAGCCAAAGCCTAGCAACAGCGGCGACCTGGACGCATCCGACAGCGGATACCCTGATGCCCCGGCCAAGTTACCCTGGCTCCTTTTCATATTTTCGCGAATGAAGGCCGCTCAGTTTTGCTTGGGGCCCACATGAATTATGAATTTATGCATTGAAAGAGGCTCCAAAAAAATATGTATACAAAAAAAAGGCAAAAAAAAATGAAAAATATTTATGTACAGAATTCTTGTTGTGTATAGGTGAAAAGAGTATGCATTGGGGGCGCAGCGTTCAGCTGGGGTTTTTACTAGGCGTGGTCGTTCAGATATCTCACGCTAAAAAGGGAATTTTTGATAAAAGCTTTCGCGCAGCGCCAAAACGCGCCTTGGCACGTTTAGAATTTTTCGTTGATTTGATTTTGGACTTTGCGAGCTGCAATGGCAGCCATGCAGCCGCCTTTGAATTGCTTTTTGATGTAGCCAACAGCTCAGTCCCCCCGCCTCCCCTCAAAAAAGCCCCCATTTAACTTGCCCACTTCTACCCGCTCCACCTCTTTTCGAACACCCGTACACCCTAGCCTTTCTTTCGCATTGGCATCGCGCCTTTTTGAACAGAAAAATAGCGGCACGAAATGCTTGTTCAAATATTTTGGCGTCAATTTATATACACTATCCGCTGAGATTGATTGAATAATCCAACTGTTTGGTAAAACATTAATAAGCAGATTTGTTAGAAGTATTTTTAATAATTTTCTGAGTATTTTTCAATTATTTAAATTTTTGGAATATTTTTAAAGAAATTTCTAAACTATATTCTGAGTTAGATGTTTAGAAATTTTAACATGAATTGTTAAGTAAATTATTATATATATATTTTTTAAAATTTATTTTCGAAAATGGAAATTATGGAAACTAAAGTAAGAACAAGGTTGTTCTTTCAAAATAGGAGCTTTTGGGTATTTGGTTATATTCTATTTGGGCTGGAACAAACCACATTTTGCCTGTTACACAGGCTTAAGGTGGTTTAAAAAATAATATTTAAAAAAATATGCAAGAATTTATTTAATTTATTTTTGACAATATTTTCTACTTGATTTGATTATAAATATCTCGATTTTGCCCGTTTGAAGGGCATCCGAATTTCGAATTGCTTTTCAACATTTTCGGCTATATTTCAATTTGTTTGAAACTGGCGAAACTGGTGCCGAGTTCAAGTCAGTCCGCAAGTTCTCAGTTGTATTTGTTTTTTTTTTTTAAGTCAACGCATTTTTAATAGACAGAGTCGAGCTTTTGAAGTGGGTCTGTTCTGTATGTCTGTATGTGTGTATTCCCAGCCCTATCAGTTTCTGTGTGTGTGTGTGTGTGTGTGTGTGTAACTGTGCAAGTTATGATTGTGAATGTGCCCCGCTTTGAACTGCAGGCAGTCATATTTTCTGCTCGCTTCTTTTTTTTTGCTTTCTTATTTTAAAGCAGCATTTTAAAGATTTCACATGAATAACTAAAATCTATAAATTTTTGATTTCACTTTGGCGATGCGAACGCAAGTAAAGATATTATTTTGCCGGCTAAAATGCCAATAAGTTACGAGTACGAGTACGAGTACGAGCTGCCAGCAGGCTTTAGAGAACTCAAAAGTTTCAAACGATGGGGGAGGGGGGAGGGTGTGAGTAAGTGTGTGAGGCCGGGAGTTTGATATATACATACACAAGTGTAAGCCATGGCCGAAACAAACAACGGCAGCGAAAAAGTAAAGCTCAGGAAATTTCTAACAGTCAAGCGCAGGCAAAACAACAAAGGCTGCCAACCAACATAGGGCAGGGGTGCAGAGGTGCAGGGGGGGCAACATTGGAAAAAAGAGTGCAGAAAATTTCATAAAACTTCAATGAAAAGTTTGGGGTTTTTTTTTGTATTTTCGAAAAACTTGCACGAAAATTCTTATTTAAACTACGCTTAAATTGCAATAAGTCGACGGGCAGAGAATGTGAAAGAGACAGCAACAGAGCAGGGCGCAAGCGAGAGCGAGCTAGTTCGAGAGAGCTGACGAGATTTAGAGCAAGCTGCAGGGTCGCCAGAGTTATATAAAAAAAATACAAAAGTCAGCTAAAGTTCAAAAAGAAAATATTGCATAAAATAAAACCAGTTGCAATATTAAATGGCGTAAAAAAGTAAATGAACAAGATGAATATCGACTAAATAATACCCGTAGTCGAAAGGGTATTGTAAAAGATTTTATAATATTAGTTAAATATATATGAGTCTTGAGAGATTTATTTGAGAGATTTAAAAAAATATAAATAAAAAATAAAATAATAAAAATTAAAAAATCATGCAATTAAAGATGGTAAAATATGTATTGTAATAAGAAAAAACATTTTAATGAAATGGATTTGATAATAAAATAAATACTATCAAACTGACTGATCACTTTTAAGGTATTAGCATATTAATAAAATATCTAAAAATTATTCATTACTATTCATCATAAAAAAATTAAACCAAGACTTTTAGGTTAGGTATACAAAAATAAGAATATATAAATAAATTGAAGAAAGACAACAAATGCTATTATTACTTAAATGATTAATATAGTCTTGATAGCTTTGTTTATATTTACAGATCAAAATAAAAATAAGAAAACAATTGAAAGCTATAAAAAGAAATGCAGGTTTGCCTTAATCTTTTAACATAATATGCTGGTATATTTATGACAGTTTTAGTTTGGCCTAAAGAAATGTTGGCATACACATTCAGGCCAGAAGTGCGGGTATCAAAAATGTTCGGCAAATTGCGTAATTTAGCTGGTTTGAGGTCGGGACAGGGATTTAAAATGAAAGCAAAGAAACGAACTGAATTCGACAACAACAACAACAACGGTAACGAAAATAGTAAAGTAATAACAATCAGAAACAAAAAAGAAGCAACAACAAATACTGTTGGCCAACTCCGAAATTGACTTACGAAAATCCATTTGTTCGGCGCTGGCATTCAATTGTCCACGGCCCGCTGCCGGCGAGCTCCATTCGGCCATTGGCGACGTGGGCGTGGGCGTGGGCGTGGGCGTTGGCGCTGGTGAAGTGGGCGGCGAGACGGGCGCCGCCTGCAGGAATAAATCCCGCTTGTGCTTAACAAAACGGCTGAATACACGGGCCTGGCTGCTGCTGTTGCGACGTTCGTCGAATGTTGCTGCCGCAGGTGGCATGCAACTCGTTCCATTGCGCGCATTGCCAGCAGCCAAGCGCAGCAGGCTGCCCGTTGCCGCTGGCTTTTCAAGGGCCGCTCGATTCTGATTTTGTGCATTTCCCATTGGGTAGCTTGGCGCTTTTCCCAGCTAGAGAGAGAGGGTGAGAGAGAGAGAGAGGGAAGTGAATAAAGTTTACAAAAATCAATTAAAAAAGTTTTCAATCAGCCGCATTGTTTGGGTTGATTTTTTACTTTTATTTTATATTTTTTTTTTTGGCTGCTGCAAAAACTTTTCTGGACGAAAATGTTGCAGAAATATGAAATGAATTAGTCGCAGCACAGGCAGCTCAGGTAGCACAGGTAGCTGCCGCAGTGAATGCGAACTGGTTGACAAAAGTTGCTGCTGCTTTTCTAGTCTGATTTCTATACCTATACCTTTACTATATACATGTATTTTATTTATTTATTTCTATTTTTATTTTTTTTGGTGTGGTTTTGTGTCCATGTCCGTTGCCTTGGCAAGTTGCAAGCCACAGCTCACAGCTTGCAATAAGCTGCAAATTGAACTTTTACTTTTACAACTGTCAATAATGATCATTAAAGCCGCAACAAAACTCTGCATTTTCAAATCGAAATTGATAAACTGTCATACTTTGCATCCATTTGTGAAATTTGGTATTTTAAATCTGTTCAGTAATTAATTATGATATATTTATTTCAACTGCTATTAAATAAAATTGAATATTTTAGTTAAATTGGTTTGCTTTAAAATTTTAAGCAAAATAATTTATAACGAATGAAAAGACTCTAGTTGGGAGTACACGACTAGGACTTACCATCATTAATGGTTTCAGAACTAGATAAAATTATATGTGATGCAAATCTGTATAAATTATGTATTTAATTCTTTGAAAAACAATTTTTTTTTTATTTTAGAGATTTGTTTATGTTTATATTTAAAACTTTAAAATTGAAAAATAAAACCTATAAATAAAACAAATGTCATTGGCCTCTAGACTGTCGTGGGCTTGATCTAAATGGCTTTATTAATATATGTTCTTTAAGTTTTGGCCAATTCATGAGAAGTTTCAAGTTTATAGCACATCTATTCGCCACCTTAAATGCCAAAACTTTATGGAATCAAAGTTTTTGTTAAAAAACAAGAAAATAGTTAGAGCAAAGCAGTCGGGTGTAACCGACTTCGCAGTACTTGTCAAAGACGGTCTTAAATACCATTATTATTTTAGAAAAATTTGTTGAATTTGTGTGGATGGCAAATATGACTCCAGCTTTAAAAATGTGAGAGATATGGATTTTCGAAATTTTTGGACATTGCACAAAACCAATAAACACAAAAGAAATTTATTGCCAACTGATAAGCTTAATTGTGCTTCTGTTCTTTTGTATGTTTGGCATACGATCAAAAGGATTATAAAATGAACGAATCGGGTGTAACCAACAGTACAATACTCGCTCACAGTGTGTTGATAACTAAGTACAAAACAAAAACATAAGTTGGGCCACTTTTAGAAGAGGTTATCAGATTGTTAACTAGCTATAAAAATGTGGGAGAGGTTTTTGCGAATTTTTTAAAATAAAATTTAAAAGATTTTGAGGAGTGTATGCCAAGTGTTTGCATATAAAATTTAAATTAATTGGATTACATTTTTAGGCAATCTCTCACACTCGCTGTATTTTTTTTCAGCCTTCATAAATCACAATAACAAAACAAATTAGCAACAATATTTTTTATCGGACGTTGGCTAATTGAAATACTTTGGGCGTGGAAGAGGGGAGAGCGGTGTTGTATAGAAAAAATAAAAGAAACTGTGCGTTGCCTCTAAATAAATTGATGGCAATAAATTTGTTGTTGGTTGCCCTGGACACGAACAAAGGGAGGGCGGGGCGCGACGCCGCCCACAGTGACTCACGTGCGCTGCATAATGAGCAGAATATTTGTGTCCTTTGCACAAATCAGTTTTCAATTATAAAGCCGCAAAAGAGCAGTAAGGGGGGGAGGAGAAATAATGACGCAAGCACTTGGCTTTAATTGTGTCAAAAACGCAATTTTGTGCAATTTGGTGAAATAAAAGCGAAAGTGAAAAGCGCACAGCAGAAACTCACACATACACACACACACACACACACATACAAACACACAATGTTACAGACCTGAGTCGCACTTCCGGTGCAATTTATACAAATCTGTTTCTCTAAGGCGCGTTTTTACACTCGCCTACACGTTCTATTTTCGCTTGTTCTTGTTTTCGTTGTTGTATTTGTTGTTGGGCTAATGCGGCAAGTTCGTGACAGGCGAAATTTCCGCTCTTTCGCTCGCCGCTTCGACCGCTGCGGCCAAACGCATTGGATTTCTAGTATCAATAATGACCGCACCGGCTACAGATTATACGTAATGCGATCCGATTTCCTTAACTGAACAATGGGGCTCTGCGTTTGCGTTTTCTCATCGCCGCACTTTTAATTGTTTAATAATTGCACGAATTATGTTAAAATTGAAATGGGGGAAAACTGAGAATGCAACTGCAACTGCAGCTGTCAGAAACGTGGCTCTAGTGGCAAATGCATCACTACGTAAACAACCCGAGGGAGTCGTCGGCTGAGCGTTACGTTGCCGAAGCCGCAGCCGAGCTTTCGCCGCAGTCAGCTGTTCGCGACGCTCTCCTGTCCTAGGACAACAAGTAACAACGGCGGCGACGAGCGAATTGAACGACACGGCGAGTGGAAAAATCGATGGCACACTGACAAGCGAGCCCAACAACACTGAACATGTGCCAGCGAACAAAGCGAACTGAGAGCGCTGCGGCGACATTGAGAGAGGAATAGCAAGAGCGAGTGTGCGAGCATGTGGGGAGAATAAACGATAACAGCTGAGCGTTGGTTGTGGACCGATTTGGGCGGGGTTCCTAAATTCGTTTAATACGCTACGAATCAATTGTGCAGAAAAATATGTGTAAGTTTGCCTTAACAATTAAATTAAGGACCTAATGAAAATAATGTACGTCGTGCAATAAAGTGCGCACAAATAAATATATTTACAATTATATACATAGATAACAGTGTATTGTAGTTTTTAGAATGGTGTAGAAAAGTAACTGTAACAAATAACATATTTTAACATATTTAAGAATTCTGGTCTACTATATTGCTTTCTTTGTCTAAGCTCATAAATAAAATATGTTCTAACTAAACTTAAAAAAATGGTTGCAGCTATTATTATTTATCTTGTATTTAACCGATTGTAGCGCATCCCGTTGTCCACATAACTGACTCGTCCAGCTCATTAGCATTTAAAGCTTCGGACTTTACCGCGGGTTAAACATTGTTCGCCTAAAATGACTCATTGTCCAGTCACAAACACAAGCATAAAATAATCGCAATCGCTTTTTTATGAGCTTTCCTGAGACTTGGGCACTGATAGCTGCTCGCCGATCCCCGGCCTTATCTGTGCCGGCGGGTGTAAGGCCACCCCACAAAATTTCAAATGCAAATAGGCACGAGTACATAATATAGAAATAAAATTCCATTTACTCATTGGTTAAGCGACGATAAAATGTTTAGCACACAGTGTTCTTCCCTGTTCAGTTCGAAACTTTGTGCATTGCTCGTTGGGAACATTTTACAGTGGTCAGCTTTATTGGACTTTTTTATGCTTTTTAAATTGATAAGAAGCGGGTAAATAACCGAAGCTTGTATGCGCTTACTCTGCTCTAAGAAAACATGACATTTTTAAAATGTGTAAATTACAGCGCAGCTTGTTTAACCCATCTTTTGGGTAAATATTTAAATAGTCTTCGATTTTACACAGCATTGAGTATTAATGCACCAACAAATTTATGCATAGTACTGCGATTGATTAAACCGCTATGATTTTGTTTTTTTTTTTTAGATTAAGATTTTTAAACAAAATAGACTTTTTAAAATTTTGTTTTCATAGTTTTAAAAAATTTCGTTTACGGCCTTTCTGTTTGAATTAATGGCAAAAAAAGAGTTTTAGAAAATAGTTGTAACCGTTAAATCATAATTTTTGGATTGATCGAAGCACAATAATTGTGTTTACATGAAAAAATAATAAAGTAGCAAATATATTATTCAAATTTGTGTAAATTATATTGGTGTGATCGGCAGTGATTACAATTGTTTAGTTGTTTGGACAGTTTTTATATTAAAATTTAAAAATAAAAAACAAAGTTAAAAAAAATCAAATGCCTGATAAAAATAATAATAATTTAATTTTAAGCTAGAACTCTCTTATTTGAGATTTGAAATAGATACATTTTCTAATAAATAACTAAGATGATAAATTAATATGGGGTTATACGTGCATATAATAATATAATGGTATATTTAAGAATCTGTTTCAATCAGATTATATTTTTAATGCGCTAGTATTTAATTGAACTTTATTGTATTATTTATTGGTCTTTGTATTTATAGATATTTATTAAATATTTTTCTTTTTATAGGTATATATGTGGGATATAGCAATTGTTTGTGTAATTTTTTTTCGCATATCGTCGAGCGTTTGTTTTGTTCTCTGATTTTGTTGATTGCGGTTTGTTTTTGTTTATTCGCACTTTATTTGCGCTTGTTTGTTTTGTGGGTCACGAGTCTGTCAATTGAAAATTGAAACATTTGTTGTTCTCGCTGATTGTCATTTCTGTGGTTTTTGTTTTTGTTGTTGGCCCGCTGATAAGCCGTTTATAGTCGACTCTGATAAGCCAAGCCACTCCAGTTGTGAGCTTAGCTTTTTTTTTTGTGCGTTATTTAGGGGATTACCCAGAGAGGGTGTGTGTATGTGTGTGTGTGTGCGTGTGTGTGTGTGCTGGGGGATGTGTGCTCAATTAAAAGAGTAACTAGCAAGTGTTTTAATTAGCCAAGCGACTAGAGATTTACAAAATTAATTTAACTAATGCAAAATGCATGCAAAATCCACAAAACTTGAAAGTCATTTAATTAATGCGCAGCTAAAGTGGGCGGGGCTGGCGCCCCAGAGGAGGCACTGAGCATTTAGACACTTTGTTTGACAAATTGCACGACGCACGATAAACTGGCAGCCAAGTTAACAAAATCATCAAAAGCTGCAGAAGCGCACACAAAGTTTAATGCCAACAGGCAACTAAAGCTGCTAAGCACGACAGCAGCAACATCAGCACAGGTGCAACATTGGCAGCAAAAACAAACAACAATGTTGCACACGAGCCTTCAACTCCTGCGGGCGAACCAAACAAGTTGCTGCCGCTGCTGCTGCCGCTGCTGCGGATGATGATGACAACGCGGAAAACGCATCGCCATTGGCTGCTATGGGGCGTATGAGACGGGCGACAACAACAACAACAACAACAACAAGCTGCAGCAACAGCACGTGGCATCAACGGAAAACATAACAAACAGCAGCAGCATAGTCTATGCTGCAGGCTACCACCTACTGCAGTCTGAGCCCCCCCTTCCACCCCACCCCAACCCGAGCCTTTGGCCTTTCCCTTGGCTAAGGCATCGCGCTTGGGATATACAATGACAAAGTCAGTTATGGTCAATAAAATGCAATGGCCAAAAGCGACAATGACAACAACAGCGCTAACAACAACAGCGACAGTTGCTGGCGTCTCGGCGAGCAGCCAACAGATGGCGCTTTTGTTGCCCAGCGGCCATTGGGCAATCTATTGCTGACAGCGTGAGCGCCTAACTAACAAGAGGTCAAAACTATCGCACGAACTATTCAAATACAATTTTAAAGTAAAATTGGATATTCAGTGTATGAGGCAAAGCATAGGTGTAGTAATAAATAACATATTCTTATTTTACCTTTGAGATTGTGGCATTTAATGTTTATTTCGAAGTAGAGGTTAAACTAATTTTTAATACTTTAATAATGTTTTGGATATTTTTAAGTAATTTTCTTTATTTGTCGATCATATTAAGACGGCGTTTCATGTTTCTGAAAATACGCATTTTATCTTTGTATATAAAATGTAACAGGATCTCTATTTGGGCAACAAATTGGCTTTGAACTGATGGGGTTTCAGCTTGGTATTCATATTATTTTTAACCTTAACCGCTGCCGATAAAAACACGCCCACCCAAAGCCTAAGCTAAACAATGCATGTCATTTAAATAATTTGGTTTTAAAGGACAATATCTTTATCAAAAAGCACAGATTTTAAAAGATTTGGCAACTGTTTATATCAATAGTACGTTATTATTATTATTATTATTATTATTATTATTATTATTATTATTATTATTATTATTATTATTATTATTATTATTATTATTATAATAATAATTATTATTATTATTTATTATTGTTTTATTTTATTATTATTATTATTAATTTTTGATAACTGTTTATAAAATATATAATTATAAACATTTTTTAAGATTAAGGTTAGCTTTAACTAATTGAAATCTGAAATCTTCAAATTGCATTTCAAACCCTTTTATATAAATGATAGAGTAAGTAATTTCAATCACGCGCCCATCTCTATCGCCCCGTTTCTATCGTTTTATCGCATTGGGCGTTCTGGGCGTGACCAATGTCGGACTATCCGCGCAGTTAATATCGTTAAAACGAACAACAGACTAGTTGATGCGGGCTGAACGCGCTTCAGAGACTTGGGATAGATGACATTCACGGTTTGTGACCATGCTTAGAGCGCTTTGAAGTAGGCACCTCACCCCCTTCCATCCCCCACAAAGTTGACTTGCGTGCGGCAGAAACTAACAAAAACATGCCAGAGTGGTGCGGTCGGGTGTAACCGACTCCGCAATGCTCGTTCATCATATAATAACAGACGAAAACAGTTTTCATTATTATTATTATTATTTTAGAAAAATATTGATTTTTGTAAGTTGTGGGTGTGGACGTAGGCGTGGCTGAATTTTTTTTAACTCCTTATTGAAAGGATATAATCAGCAAACAGTCTGTGGCTCTAAAATTGTGAGAAATATGTATTACCGAATTACCAAGTGGGCGTAGACAAAAAACTTTAAAGCTTTTCCTTCGTGAAGGAGTATAATAAGTAGAAGTGCTCTTGGCGGGAGCACACGACTAGGAGATACCCTGAGCCTGACATACATTTCAATCCCATGGGATTTATACACACATACACTAAATTACATATACATGCAAAAAGTATTCTTAAATAAGTTTTTACCTTAAAGTTTGATCTTTATATATAAAGCTTAAGTCTGTAGTATTTGAGTTGAGTTATTTTGATATTAAGGCAATTGAGGATATGTATCCTGACTTTTTTTAAATTTTTTAACCTTCAATTTTTTTTATTTTTATTTCATATAAATTAGATTAGTCTTCGAGATATTCTAAAAAAAAATCTTTTTTTTTAAGTCTATTTTAATAAAACGAAGTTTTCGGAAAAAAATTGTAAACTTTTGTTGTTTTAAAGATCGCTGCGTTCATACAGACGGACAAAGTTAAATTGACTTCTTTTTGCATGGGACTAAATCATTATACCCTTTTTAGTCATTTTCAGTTAAATAACTAGTTGTCTAAGCCACGAGTCACATATAAATAGAGATATAAGATTATTTTTTTAGGCAGTCGAGAAATATATATCCTTTTACAATAATGTGAAAAAAGAAATATAATTTTTTCGTAAGAACTCGGACAAAGCCAAACGGTAAGGTATTATATTTTAAACTTTATGAACAAAATAAATGTTAAAAAAATATTTTTTTAGGGTGTTTAAAAATCGAACAAGCCAAACGAATTATTTGCATTGGCCGCTTTGGGGCGTTCAGCACGCAAAAGTCAAAAATACCGAAAACAGAACTTAAAAATGGAAAACCCAAAATGAACGAAACGAAACTAAATGAAAAACTCGCGATTGCTGGCAATTTGAAATTGTTTTAAATTATGGCTGTGGTTGGGCTTTTGTGGCGTTGCTGCCACATGTTAGCCCCAATATGCCAGCAGCAGCAGCAGCAACAGAAACGGTAGTTTAGGTCGCTGGTGAGGTGGAGGGGGTGGGGGGTGCCTGCAAATTATTTGGTAACATGCATTGTAATTTGTATGCAGGCTTGAAACATTTTTGTTTGTTAAATCTTTTTTGCGTTTTGGCTCCGAAAGACATTTGTGTGTGAAAATTAATTAAAACGCATCGCATGACGGCAAATTGAGCGAATGCAAAAATCAACGGTAAATTTTCGCGCAAATTTGAAGTGTATTTACCGCCCTCTCTCAAACACTCAGCCACGCGCACACACGAACCGAAAATACACTCGATTTGAGTGGTTCACACCGTTGTCCGTTTGGTAACTTTAATTGCTTTCCGTGGTGTGGGCCAAATTAGATTCTGTGGCTATGTCGCATCGCCGTTCGCCAATTGCCTTGCATTGATGTGTTTGAGGAAATTCTTGTGCATGCAAATTCAAAGCTGTTGCTCCATCAATTAATGTTGTCATTGGCATCAGCCAAAGCCGAGAAGAAACTCCGAATTCGCCAATGCCGCAACTAGTTCCGGATATTTCGGGTTTATTTCTGTGCAGTGGAATTTGGGTAATAGAGTGGGGTAGGGAATACCTATCTGCTAAAGTGAAAAATGTATATTTAACTAAACAAATCTATCAATTGAGCTCAGAACAAAAACGCTTGTGGGGTAGAGAGATATGATAAAATATATTTTATATATATCTTTATATATATCTATCTATACATATCTATAGATATCGCATTAATATGAAAATATGTATTAGTATTAAAATATTTTAAAGGGAAATGAAAAAAAAAAAAAATTAAACAAATTAAAATGGTTTTGTAAATTATTAAGTAAAATATAAATAAAATAACACATTAAATAGTATTATGAATAAATAAAATATTCTTAATAAAATAATACACATTTTAAACTTTTGATAACTTAATAAAACAGCAAACCAGAAAAATCGTTGTATTTGGGCGGTTTCTCAAGTCAATGTAAGTTTTTTAAGAATTGCAAAAAAAAATTTGAAAAAATGTATATATTTATAATTAAAGAGATGTTTTCCTAATTTTTGGAGGATTTCATAAGTTATTTGTCTGCATACGTAATACGATTTAATAACTGTTTGTTTAAGTCAAGAACAACTATTGACAACTGACAAATGCGTTAACAATATTTTGATTTATATTTTTGTCTCTATCTGTAAATGCATTGATTTCTTTATTTGTATCTCCAGCATTGGTTTTTGGCTACCTGTACGAATTTCACAATGGCCAGCAGCCACTGACACGACTCCCCAGGTAAATGCTGTCGTTATGTGCTTGATCCTAGCTTTCAGTTCCGCTCGCTGCTGTTACGCACCATAAAATTGATTTATTTGTGAAAAGTTTTTGTGGAAAATATAAAACAAGCCACAAAAAAAAAAAGAATCAACTGCTCTGCCACAAATAGACCGGATTGGCCTCGGGCTAGTTGGCTTTCAGTTTGTGTTTGCCATTGGCCCGAAATTGTAAGCCTAATCCTAATGCTCTCTAATTACATTCCAGCCAGCATCCGACAGTCGACAGTCGCCTAGGATCTGCTCGCTGCTAGGCAACCGCTGTTGGCCACTTGTTTGTTGCCTACTTTACGGCTACTTATCACTTTTTTTCTTCGTTCTTCGTTTGTGATAACTTAAATTGCCTGGCGAGCCGTTTCACTGGGCCTAAGCCAAAGACGCGCCTAATTACTTGCCCGCTGGCCATGCGACAGACACGGGCCCGGGATCATTGTACTGGCCAGCGGCAAAAACAATGACATGGCCAATAGTTCTCACACGAACCATCTGTGAGTGCAATTAGAGACAAAATGGGGTCAAAGTCACATTTTCTAGAATTTTAAGTGAGTTCTTAAGATATATGTGCGTTTAAGTTGTTTAAAAATTCAAGAGTTTTTCCTTTACCTTTTGTGACTAGATAGAAAAAATCTCATAAAGAATGAAATTACTCAAGTTAAAAAGTATGGCGATTTCCTCAGTCCGCGAATTTAACTATTTTAGTAAGTTAGTATTTTTAAGCTTAAAAAGTCAGTTCATTTTAAAACATTCTTAATTTAAAATAAAATAATACTTAGTTTAGATTGTAGTGAGGCCGAAATGGAAAATTTTCTTAAGAAAGTATATTGATTCATGATTCAAGTACCAACATTTTTAAATGACTAAATTTTACTTGTTCAAATATCATCGTTCCACAAAATTTGTAAAAATTAATGTTTCCCACACAAGGTATTGTCAAAACATTTAAAAAAAATTTTTTTATGAGGTCGACTTGTGTAAAGGTACAATTTTTAGTAAAAATTTCTAATAAATCTGTGCCATTCCGATTTTAATATAGTTGGTTTAAAATTTGTTGTGTAATTTGGGCCTACGGGCTTAAAGAATCGCGAATATGGAACTATTATTATTACTATAAGGGTCCTCAGTACAATATTCATTCCTATTAGCCCACTTATAAAATATTTGCTCGGAAGGAGAAGGACAAAACGCGGCAAGAATGGCAAAATTTGCACTTAGTTCATCTAGAGAGATTTTCTGCTGGATTACAGGTTAAATTGTCTGGCGAGCCGGCTGTGGAAATCAGGTTGAATAGCGTCGGGATTTCAAAAATCCAATTTAATAGCAGCATATGAAAATTGCAAAATAGGAGATAAGCCACGGCTAAGAACAGATTTTTAAGGGTCAAGCAATCTTGGTGCATCTGCATCTACGATAAGAACACTTAACACTGCTGATGACGACGGAAAGAGTTGTCAGAATGCAAAAATACCTTAAGAGGTCTATGGGAGGCCTATGTGGGCTCTACCTCATAACATATAAACATTATAAAGCGATAGAAACAATAAACTCCCCCGGCGGAGACCATAAGAAAAAAAGATAGCGAGACATATATAGATAAATAAAGGAAAAGAGAAGGTGGCGAGCATCCTCACTCATATATAGATAAACATTTATGTATTATCTAAATATATATTTTTTTTATACCCTTTAGCCATTAAACTTGAGTAAAAATGGGTATAATGCAAATTTCCAAATGATATGTAAAAGACAGTATGACGAGCTGTCCGTCAGTACGTCTATTCTATTAGATATCCGATAACGAAATTTATTAGTTTGTTGGAAATTTAAGAAATGTGGAAAATACTTATGTATCTTACATATCATAAACAATTTTACATATCCAAAATAATTAGAAATTGAAATCATCGTTGTTCAAGGAAAATTTTATTTTGCAAATTTTGTTACGTTAACGAATCAAAATCGATAGTTATCGATTAACAGTTTTCTAAAATAAAACATAGCGGACTTGTAAATATATTTTCACACCTTTTGCTTACACATTTTATGAGCTAGCGTTTTTCTTTAAAGGGTATTAACGAGTCGCCTACTCGCACACACTTGTGTTACATGTTTTTGGCTGCTTCGTGGAGATTTATGATGGGTACTACAAAGTGGCGAACCATCCACCTCCACCTCCATCTACAAACCCCAACCCGCCGCCCTGTTGTCATTTTATCAAGTGCTGGGCAAGAGGCAAAGCCACAGCGCAAACAGCCAGCGAAAATGGCAAGCAATAAAAATAATTGCAAATTTCGAAATTTAAGTGTAGGCATGTCTGCTACGCTTAAAGTACGTAGCTGGCCCCAAACACCTGCCCCCTTCCCCCTCCTGAATGTCACAATCCCCTCCAGCTTCAACTCAGAGTGCAAACAATGGCCAACGAGGCGAATGCTCAACGTGCTGTAAAATCAGCGCGTCGCGGTTTTTTTTTGCTGCTGCTACTGTTGTTCTTGTTGTGCACCATTTTGTGTGTTTGTGTGTGTGTGTGTGCGTTTGTGTCTGCGTGTGGTTTACAATCTGTTTCGCAACTCACGTAAAATATAAGGTAATTTGTGGAAATTTGATGTTTATCGTAAATTGTTTTTTATTTGCGCAATGTCACCATTTGCGGTTTGCCAACACACACACACACACACACACACACACGTTTCGCGAGTGTGCGGGCAGCTGCCAGTGCTGCCAGGCTTACATAAAAATGCTACCAATTTTTTTAATTGTGCCCTGCAAAACAATTGCAACACTTTTCAATTTACCTGCGAAACGGCCTCAGCCGCGATTCTTCTTATTTTCTTGCACCTTTTTGTTGTTGTTGTCGTTGTTTCTATGGCTGGTATTGCATTTGTTGTTGTTGTCATTTTAGCTGCTGTTGATTTTGTCGATGCTGCCGCCTCGACTCTTCTTTTAATAATTCTCCTTAGCACTTTATGTACTTGCCTCAATGTCACATATATCACGAGTATCAGCCAAATTGCAATCATTTCAGATAAGAAACTCATTTTCTTGCTTTCCATATGATTAGTTTATCTTTGTTATTGTTGTTCCTGTTTCTTTCATACTACTTATTGTGCCGAACCAAAACAAAAAAAAATATTGCCCAGTTCAAGTAAACATAAAAATCATTGATATAGAGTTTTACAATTGGGTTTATTCATATCATATTGTATTTATATATAATATCGTTTATGTAAATATTTATATATATTTATATGTTTTTATTTTTAGTTACCAGCTATTTTATAGTTAAAATTTAGCTTAAGTAAAATGCTTGGAACGCCTGGCGACCAACATCTACATTCACAAAACGTATACACATATATATATATAAGTAATTGTGCATATGCTTTAGTTATTATATATGTATATATGTTTAATATATTTTTATATTTATCAGCCATTTTGGGACCGTTTTCTAATAGTTTACAGCGAGTTAGAGAAAAATTAAATAACAGACGACTTAAATTGGACATTAATTCGCTTCTTATAGAACTACTTACACTGACTGATCTTGTTGTTGGACTATTTTTGATTCAATTTCTTATGCTTTTTATTTAATCTTAAAGCTAACACATAGATTTGACTTCTTATAGTTAATCCTACAATAGAATTAATTCTAAAATAGAAAAAACTACCGCGAAAGAACTTGAGTCATGGTTTAATCCAATTTTGTAAAAAAAGACGATTGATAAGAGAATGCGAAATTAAATATTTTTGTTTGAAAAATAATAAAAAGATTGTGCACGTAGCCAAATAATTTCAGTTTTTTAGAATAGTTTGTTTGTTTGTTTTTAAATTCGTGTTCATGTTGTGTTTATCTTTAATCGAATAAAATATATGTTAAGCAATTTTATATTGTTAATATCAAAGCCTTACATTATTTTGCCGTTATTAAAAAAAGGGTTAAAAAAAAATTAACTTAGAATTTCATAATTCTACGAGCTGTAGGAAAGTAAATTTTACATGACAATCATAATTCATGGTTTTTGGAATTAAAACTTTTTTGGTATTTTGTTATTTATATTTCAGCTCATTTGTAACATTAATTTTTTTCTCTGCTGCTATACTTGATAATTTGTGTATTTACAATAATTAATTATAATTTTTTTTTTGAAAATTTTGCATACACTACAATTTTAATTTATAATTTGTATATACAATGCACTTACCCTTATTTGCTCGTAATTAATGTATTTCTATTATATATGAGTTTAATTTATTATGCACGATTTGCATAAATATTTTGAAATACTGTTTCAATAATTTAGCATTATTTTATTTTTTTTTTCGTTTTACCTATGAAATATGTTATGTAAAGGTTAAACAGTTACTATTTTAACATACCTTATACCTATTAAATTATAGCCTAATACAGCGTATAATATTATAATAAAATTCGGAGAATACAAATACTAACTTTTTGAATATCTAAATCTAGACAAATCCATGTACCTGTTTGAACTGAAGGATCTTAGATGTAGATGCAGTTTTTATTTTCTTAATGTATACCCTTTCTTGCAAAGGTACTTTAGAGCTGAGTACAGGGTATCTTCACATTTGGGCTATTATTTTCGTTTCCATTTTAGTTGTTTCGCATTTTTTGAGTACTTCATTTAGTTCTTGGATATCAAAATAAATGCCTCAATTATGCTTTGGTGGAATTTAAATGTTTTACTGCTTTGTTTGCCAACAACAAATTGGATACAATTTCAAACAAAAACATTCTCCATTTACATTTTGCACATAGTTTTTTTTTTAGTAGTTTACCATTTACTGTATATAATATAGTATATTTGTTTTTGTAATTATTGTTACAAGCGCACTGAAAATAAAACATTTTTTCTTTTGTTTTTTGTGTGGTTCTACCTTGCTATGAACACAAAACAAAAATTGTATATCCATTAAGCCTGAGAGAATCAAAAAGTGCGTTTATAAATGTTTATAACTATGAGTGCCAGAGATTAGAATGCACATAGGTGGGCAGAAGGGGAATATATGCATTTTTAAAAGTTTAAAAACAAACAGAAATATTTAAATGCTTCAAAGTTGTGCTTTGATTTTTTCAAAATATTTATCGATAATAAAACCTTTTTACAAAAATAATCACAAAGATCGATATCATTGAAAATAATTCATAAAACTGATCACATCGATTCTTTTTCTACCAATAATCCAAGTAATTTTGTTATCGGAAAATGTTACATTGACTATCGAAACTATCGATTGAAGCATTTTTGCAACATTGGTTTTTTGTGTGTAAAATGACTATATGCTGAGTTTTGCATAGAATCTCTTATATTATGCCAAACAATGTGCATATGGGAATATTTATAACATAAACTGCGTACACTCATAATTTAACTACGACCATTATTAAGCTTGAGTTTAAAAAAATTTGATTTCAAATATATACCATTTTTACTTCCTAAATCGGCGAAAATCGCAAAAAATAAATTGTGGCCCGAACAAATTCTTTTCTAATGCATATAAATGTTGATGTTTCTGTTTATTTTCAGATAATTTAACGGCATTAAATGCATTTTGCGAGAGTTTATTTGCTTATATATATAAATGCCTGTTATTGTTGTTTTTTAAATTAATTATTTGAATCTGACATTTCTGGAGCAGCTTACCATTTCAATTGAATTTTTTCTGTATAGGCTGATGTCCGCTGTTTTCAGACATTTCAAAGGACTTTGATGTTTTAATTTTCCTATTTAATTTTCCCAGAAAAAAAATTATATATGTATATATCGATTTTATATTTGGTTTTTCTTATTGCTTGGAAGTTAAAAATTTTATTAAATATTGTGGTTTTGATGACCTATATATATACTTTTGCGAGTTGCCAATTAAGCTAAAGAATGTGGCAAATATATTGAAATTTACAATTTGATTTTGCCAATGAATTTGTCAAAAAATTAATTTACAACATTTGCACAATCTAATTTGCAAAAAAGGGCCCTCAATTGTAATTTGTAATTACAATTTTCGTGATTATAAACGACGACAATGCAACGATTGAAATTAGCAGCGCAATTAGATGTTGATCATTTTGCCCGGCATTGTTCTTGTCAATGAACCCACCCAGTGGCATCTCACCCACAGTCAATTTGAATAGCGCAAAAATATAGGCTAATGAGTAGCCTTTGCCGTTTCAATAGTTTTGGTTTTCATATACCCTACGCAGTTTGCTATTATGACTTTTCTATGAGCTATATAACGCCGCAATATAATAATAATAATAATTGATCGATTAACATGGTTAGCACAGTTCCATCTCTAATGAATTATATTGTTAATGTTATCGATATATTAAAATCGATAATTAAAATTAAAATATTTGTTTATTTGTTGAAACTGTATGAGATCAATTTGCAAACTGTCTGTTAAAAAAATTTTAGTTTTTAAAAATTAAAGCTCAATAAGTTAAAAGAATTACTTTGAATTCAGAAAGATATCATCGAATCTAGCTCAGTTAAAATCTGTTTCTTAAAACAGGACTATTTTAAAAGTGCATATTCATTTTGTAAAGAGTATTCAAACTGCGGTTTCCCACAGCTATAAAATTTTTTTATTGTTACATTTATTGTTTTCAATGCAATTAAAATGCCATTTTGTTGCAGCCTGCATGTGTTTTTGCCTATTCGTGTGTGTGTGTGTGTGTGTGTGTGTGTGTGTGTGTGTGGCTGCAATAACTGTTTATTCAATTTTTGCTAAACTTTCCATATTGGCCGCACAATTTTTGTTTGGATTTTCGCGCAATTGTAACCTCAAAGGTGGCTTTTGTGTTTGGCTTTTGGTTTTACAACGATTTAAACCAACATTTTCTGGCTTTTTGCATTTGTCGCCATTTCAGTATGCAACAAATGGACAACCTCAATTTGGCCACATTTTATAATTAATAAGTTCATATATTTATTTAGATAATAACAATAATTCAAAATATTATGAAAATGCTTAGATTTTTGAAACGAATATTAAATACTCTTACTTGTTTTAAAATTAAAATTTTTAAATGCTTGCTGGAAAAATTGATTCTAAATGTAAGTGTTTAAAAGTTAAATTATTTTTTATTTTGGAAGACTATAATGCAAATGTGGCAAGAGTAAATCAGTAATCATGATTTGAACAGTAATCGATTATTGAAAGATGCGGCTAGAAAGTCGAGAGTGAAGATATAGTTGAAATTTTGATATGAACCGGTTCCGATTTTACAGACTTTAAACAAATAAAAATAAAAAAAACTTGTAACTATCATGATAGATATGTTAATCAAAACAAAAATATTTGTTGAAATAAAATATAAAACTTTAAGATCTACTTTATTTTCGCACGTTTGACTGTTTTTTTTTCTTTCGAAAATAGCATCTTCAGTGCTTAACAAATCTTATAGCCAACATAATAATATGCTCTAGCAAAGGCGGTCGTATACTTTTATTGGAATGCTACTTCACTGTGTCTATGGTTCAAGTACAAACCTAACTGTAAAGTGCTTGCTTATGAACTTTTTTTCTTTTGTTTTTCTATTTTTGAGTATTATTACTGTTTTAAGGATTTTCTTGTATATTTTATATGATCTTTACAGTAAATGCCTGTTGCTGCGCTTAGAACTACAATTAAAACTAAGGTTTTGGATTTTGCTTTACTCTTTGGTCGAAATTTGTTTAAAAATTCTCGTTTTTTGTTGTTGTTGTTTGTTTTTTTTATGTCAGACACTTAAAAAGTGCGCAAATGTTATTTTTAATGTCTCTTAAAAGCCTAAAAATGTTAAATTTAATGTGCTTACGCTCATTTTACTTACTTAATGCTAATGTCAAAACGTGTTGTTAATTTTAAATGTCATTTTCTATTTTCTCGTTAAATTTCTTTTTTTCCGTTGTTTTGTTGAATTTTGTTATTGGGATGTCCCTTAGCTGGCAATTAGTTTAATTTGCTAAATCCTGTATAATGTCCGCTGTAACGAGAGAGAATGAAGGAGAGAGAGAAAGAGAGAGGTAAATCGATAAAGCTTAGTGCAAGTTAAGCTCACTAATAAATAATGTTAAAATGGCAAAATTTAAATTAATTAAAAACTCTATTAAAACACGCTTTAAATTCATGTACGGTCGTGTTCACAGCCAACGCGACATCGCTATTAATTTATTTAATTTGGCTTCTAAATAAATGTGGAAGCTGCACGACTTGGCAATTCTCTATGCATAGACAAAATAATAAAATAAAATGATAAAATTACTTACATTTATTAAAAGTTTCAAAATTGAGTGAGTATATTGAGTGGTGATTGTGTGGATGATGAGGAATATATATTATACTTTATTAAATATTATACTAGAGTATAAATTTATTTTTTTTTTATTTCAAAACATAAACATTGAAGTAGTCTGCTCTTAGACCCAAATGCAAATTTTAATATAATGTATAGTGTGAGGTAGTAGTCACAATTGGCCAAATTAATAACACACCTTCATCAATTTCTAAGCATACAGGGTATAATCATGTACATGTTTGTGCGTAACTCTATTGCATTGAAAATAGGTCAGCAAAGCTATGAATGCCCTAGCTTAGCACGCGATTTGAATATAAATACTTGAGTATTATTATACAAATATACGAAATAAATATATATAATTTTTACATTTACAAAAAAATATGTATAAAAATATTTATATTATATTTGAAAAGATTGCCGCTCTAAATGCATTTTGCGTTCAATCGGCGTATTGGGCGTGAACGTGAAACGAGTCGTAGTGTATTGCATTCAATATAACATCCAAATATCTATCTATTCATCTATCTGTATTATGTGACAACAGCAGCGAAACATAATCAACACTCAGCGACATTTCTGGAATGCAAAACTCAATTCAGTTGGCAAAACATTCAACCAGGTGAGCTCTGAGCTTTCTACCCAACTAACACTCCTTCAATATGTGTGTGGGTGTGCGGATGTGTGTGTGTGTATAGGTGTGTACGCGTTTGAATATTTGAAAAGTCAACTCTTGTCAAGTTGGAAATACGACTGTTATTGGGTTTATGCGTTGAGTTTCATTGAAAGTTAAGAAATCTAAAAGTTTCAGTTTTATGTATGAAGCTCGAATTTTATAACTTAAAAGGTGGAAATGTACGCATAAGTGACTTGAGTTATTTAAAACTCCACGCAGTACCTTAAAAACAGGTAACAATTTTTAAATGATCCAGAAATATTCAATTATTTCTAAGTCCAACTTTTCTGAAATTGATATATAATTCAAAATATTGTATTTTTGCTTTAATCATATTATGATTATCTGATTATGTCATATTAGAGCATATATATGTAGCTATAATTTTTCATGAATCAATCATCAGATATAGAAAGATAACTTGTGCGCGCACCTATGTGGATTTGGGCTAAGTTTTACTTCCTTCATTCGTGTTATTTTTGAGAAATTTTAATGTTTTTTATGTGTACAAGAAAATAAAAAATATATTTTTTCTATTTTGTGAAGATTTTTCATATATATTTATATTTATATATTATTCTGATTGAAAGCCTATCGCGAACAGCTACGCACGAACATGCCACAGTCAAGCTTGGGTGTCTGTGCATTGTATTTTTGTGAATTTGTTTGGTTGAATGTGTTTAGTTGATTTCGCGCAACACTTTTGCACTTTGCACCAACGTTGACAATCGCAACTTTTGCATAAATACATTTTCTGCATTTGCCACGCACACTTCACAACGTGACAGTTGCCCAGCAACAGCACCCCCTTTACGCTCGCCCCCCTTTACCTATACTTCAAGTCAAGTGGAAGTGCAAATCGTCGCCTGCGGTTGCGCCACCGACCGCGCACAATAAAAAATACTTTTGCATACTTTTATGCGCACGCACTGAACATCTATCAGCGCTCTGTCAAATTGTTTGCCAAATGCATTTAGCACCGGATTTGGCTTTCGCAGATTGATCTGTGCTATATATAAACTCCAAATTCATTCAAGCTGAAATATTTTCAAATTTTTTTCATTCCATTGACAATGCTCCAACGATGTAAACATATATTTTCTTAATCAGGATCAATAATCACATAAAAAAAATTATATAAATTAACAAAAATAAACTACAACAAGAACAGAAAAATATATGACGCTATAATTATTGAATACAAAAGCGTTTGACTCATTTTTTTGTTATTGTTGCAGAAAAATGTAATGTTGTTAATGTTTAAAAATTCCAAGTGAAAATTTGTGATAAAAAACCCAATTAACAATTTTAATTTCTTTTATGAAGCGCAAAGCAAACAACAGGAGGGTAACTGAAGGGGCTCAAAGTGCAAAAGACTCGTTTGAAATTTATGTGTGCAGCGCTTGTTGTTATGTTTCATTACCTAATAAACATTTTATGAGCGGTCAGTCAACAGCACACACACACAAACACACACATGGACCACACCCACACCCATAGACAAAGCGGAATTGGTTAACTGTTTGAGAGACGCATAGAAGCGATGCCCGGAGCTCACAGTGTCCCGGCCGCCAACTGGCGGTTTGCGCACAGTTAGCTGTTACCATAATTAACAGGCTCCAATGGGCTGCAGATGGTTACCCATTTAGGGTTACATTCGATACGCTCTCCCTTCTTGTGTAATACTGCTACATAACATTGTTTGAGCTGGACACAAATTTAAAGATCTAGGTTATGCAAACTTGGAACACAAAAGCTTACACAAAACAAAATTTTTGTACGAAACTATAATTTAATTTATATTTTTTAAAGAAAAATGAATAATGAAAGGCTAGTTACAAAAATAAAAACAAAAGTATTCAAATAAATTCCCAGTTTATTAAATTCCTAAATCACTTCCTTAAGTTGTTTTTAGCTTTAGTTAGCTTTAATTAATTAAAATTGTTTTTAGCTAAGTTAATTTATTAAAAACAATTCTGACTCATTTTTCTACATTTTTCTGCTGTGTAAAACTATTTTAAAGAGCATTGGAAAGATCTGCTGATGGTTTTGGAGCGATTATATTACTTGTGGCTTAGCTTCCGCTCGCAGCTATGGGCTGATGACACCCCCTTCGCTGGCTGCTGGCTCGTAAAACATGCTTGGCCGCAGGTATTCCGATGGCTGCCTCTGCTGCAGCCAGGCCAGCTCCGGACTTCAGTGGCAGGACCTGTACCTGTACCTGCCACGGAGTTGAGTCTATCGCTGGCTCGCTCTCTCGTATTTATGCCCATGAATATTTCATTTAATTGAAGCGCATTCATTACGGACCACAGCAGCAGTGGCGTGGCACGCCCCCCAAAAAGCGCGCCTTCTTTTGGCGTTGTAATTAAAATAAATTTATTACGCAAAATGTTTTGCCAAAAAATTTGTCAAAAGTTGTTGCCTCCTTGGCATAAATAATAGCAGCCTCTCAGTGTAGCTGTTTATATGTGCATATCTTATGTTGTATATAGTGTGTGTGTGTGTGTGTGTGTGTGAAAGTGAATATATTGCCCCCAGTATGTTAATTGATATGTCGTGCAGCGCTGGATTGCGTGGCTGCAGCTGCCTCTTGCAGTTAGTTTGGAAATTGATGCGGTTAATATGCAAGTACTTGGAATTGTTAATTTTGTATTGCTTCAATAAGAGTTTGCAGTACGCTCGACCGAAAGATACCCTATGCATTTGAAGTATATAATAATATTTATAAATTCCTTAGATTTACTTTAAAGTAAGTTTCTTTTTAGCTTTTTGCTATAATAGATTTTTTAATCAATATTATTTCTGGATAAAACATCTCAATACTTATATTGCTTAAGATGTTTTAAAAAATGAAACAGTTTTTTCAGAGTCCGCCTCATTGTTTATTGTAGTAATAAGTTGTGGATAAAACTTATTTTGCTTATAATGAACAAAGTGAAAAAACTTGCGTATCATCACTAAAATTCACTTAATTATAATATTTTATTGTATTCGGACATCTTTTTGTAAGTAAATTTATGACAAATATGTAGAGGATTTATTTCGAAATAGTGTACAAAAAGGAATTTCCAGTTCTGTCAAAATTTCATTGAGTTGTTCTCTTTGTGAAATTAACTGAATATTTCGCAACATAACTGAAGATACGAATTACGTTAGAAATAGTAAACTTAAGCAAAAAAAATTGCTTTAATCGGAGTTGGAGAAAAAACCTGGTGAAATTCAGCCCAAAGCGGTGTGCGGAATACGCTCAAACAACAGCAAATAAACAGGTAGAGATGCGGATAGAGGAGTATGCTAAATGTTTGGCATTGCATTTGGCTGTGATTGTTCCGAATACGGGACATTGCCACCCATTTAGCACCCAGCATGAACAGCCGCAACTGCGGCAATTGAATTGCACAGATCGAGAGCTCAAAAGCATTGCATACTTTGCAGCGCCAATGGAGAAGCCCCCCAAATTGCATCAAACAATGGCGAAATATTTTCGCCGACTACGTCAAAAGATGCGCAGCGACTAACAACTTTTCTACTTGCAACTCAGATGTCGAGTTCCACTTGCAGCTCAAGTTTACTTTTATTGCTGTTGTTGCCTTTCTGTTGTTGTTGTTGTTGCTGTGCTTGCTATTGTTGTTATTGCTGTTGTTCGAGGCTTCCCTCCGGTTATTGTTGGCGCATGGCCATTGGAATGCTAAAAGCATAAGCACAAAAAGAAAAGGAAATACAAGTGAGCAAAATAAACTGCATAACATTAATCCGCAGTGGGGCTGTAGTCGAATTGACAACACGCTTTTTTGTTTCTACCAAATTTAACGAAAGCCTGAATACAATTTTAATTTCGTATAAACATGATGCGGTATTTTTTAAGAACGTTTTTTTTGTTTTATGTTGCATATTTTCATGATATACTTTTTGCTTTACAAAAATAATCTCGGTAAGCTATATGGATTAAAAAACTAAATTTCTTATTGTTAGTTAGTGACCAGGGTTTTAAAAATTTACTTTTTATATAATGAACATTTTTTAAAAGCTAAAAGCTTGACTTTTCTATTACAAAAATATATTTTAGTGCATACAATATTTTTTATTATTTTATTTTTTGAGAGTTATTGAGAAATGTAGAAAATATCACATCCCCTACCTCAAATCGTATTTCTAAATTAAAAAAAAAAAACACAAGACTTTCTAAAATGTTTAAAACACGGTTCTTTTCTGTATATATTTGCTTCAAGTAAATTATATTGCTTAGAAATTTATTTTTTTTTGAATATTTAATAATATTTATTTATAGCGAAAGTTAAAATGTTAAGTTTACGATGTTTTCACATGGATATTTTTTTTGTCAGTGTAGTTTAATTTTTTTTTGATTTCTTCGATTTTCCTTGACTGACTTTCTTCTTGCACACAAGGAGTGAACGGACACATTTTGTTTTCTTCGCATTGTTTGCCCCAATTCGGTTGTTCGTTTGCAGTTTCAATTCTGTTTGGTTATTTGTGGCACCCAAAGAAAAAAAAAGGAATTGGAGCATCCTCGGAATCAGCAGCCGCAGTTGCTCGACTTTGACTGCTTTGTTTTAATTGAAATGTTTTTGCAATTGCTGCTGCTGGCACCAACAGCTGCGGCGGCGGCAGCTAAGCGGATTAGAAGCGGTTCATAATACACGGCAATGCTAAATATAAATGGCCAAAAACAACAGGAAAACAATTGAGTTGCAGCTTCTATTGCCTCCTTTTGCCTATATAATTGAAGCAGCATTTAGCCCCGCAAAACAAAAGCAACAATCAAGTTGCTAGGAAACACGTAATGCAGATAGTCTATAATTATATTATTCTAATTAGAGTACAACTCTTCACAAATTAAAGCAATGTTATTAAACTTTTTTATTCTTTATCAAATTTAAATATTTCAGATCCTTATCTGTTGTAGTATTACCTGCTCTGTACTAACTTCTTTTTGCTTACAGGGTATCTAACGGCATCCATACGAATGTATTTGAGTGCTTTTGCACACAGAAACAGCCCAATCAAAATGATTTTTTATAGTTTTGTGGCTTGCAGTGGTAAAAACTCAAAATTACTGCGGCACATTTTAAGCTCTTTGAGGGATTTTCAACTAATTGTTTAGTTTAAGTTTAGATTAAAAAAATTCAAAAATGTTTTAGTTTACTATTTGGGTTATTCTGAAATAAAAAAATTCTAACTGCATTAAAAAAAAATATGGAAAAAACTTTTAGAACATTTTTAGAATGTTTTGCACAGTTATTTCTATAAATTCTTTATTAAGTGTATTGTTATTTATGTAATATATATAATTTTGGTTGTGACAAAAATGTAAGAAAACTTTACAGATAATTTTATTTATTTTCCCTTAGACCATTTATTACTTTATAATTATATTACCTTCATTAGGGGTGTTATTTTCATGATTTGCAACCAGAGAAATCAGGTAACAGCAAGTGTAATTTTTCATTGGCAGACAGTCTAATTTAAATTCAGTATGATACGGGGACCGTTCTACGTTAATTTAAGCAGCCAGCTAATTTTTGTAAATCTCTCGAAAGTTGTACACAAATTTATAGGCTTTGCCTGCTGCTCGATAATAAAAAGTGAATAATGGCCGTAAATCGCATCGTAAATATGAAAATAACCACAAGCGAATTCAACAACCGATTTTTGGACGTTTTTTACAAAGCTTTTACCATTGTGGCAAGCTGGTCCCAGCAGCTTGCCCCTTATCCTCTACTCCTTTTTTTTTGTATTATTTTTCTGCGTTTTTCGTTTGGGGCATGTGGCGTCGCATTTTGTTCGGTGATTCACTTCACTTATAGCTCGCAGCGTTGTTTGATTTTGATTTTCTAAAATATTTTGTGCTCGTGCATTTTACATTTTTCTATAGCTGCTGGTGCAGTTTTTTTGGCTATTCTTTTCGTGTTTTTTTTCTTTTGGTTTTGTATTTTTTAATACTCTGCACCCCTTTTAAAGTGGATAAGATGGTACTGCAAACTTTTTTGTTTAATCTATAATACTTATTTTATTTAATTAAGCTGACTAGCTGAGTTGATTTCGCTGATCATTTCTAACAACTGATTTTCCAATTTTCGGTGTATGATCAGTGTTGTGATAAGTTTCGGTTGAAAGTATATTAAGGTTCTTATTTAGATCACACAAATTATAAAAAAAATAATTTTTTATTGTTCCTCGCAAAAGTAAAAAACTTTTAGAAAAATGCTTTGGTTTTTCAAACATTGAACATTCACTTAGATGTTGAGTGATTGCACTGAAAATATGATAACAGGATGCCATCGAGCAGGACACTCCCCAAACTCGCACTTTTCTTGTTTCCTTTTAAGTTAGTATTTGCGTACTCCTATTTCATGTTGGCGCTTCAAGGAGAATGCTAGCAGTATATCAGGGGGCGAGTCCTTGAGCGAAGAGGTGTGGCGCGGGATGGGGTGGAGGGGTGGCACGATTGTTTAGTCTGAGGCGGGGTAGCTGCTGCAATAGTTGTCGCTGCGAGCGATTTGTTGTTCTTGATGCACCAAGGGGCGGTTAACGGAGAGAATGCAGCAGTTGACTATTTTATGTGCATTTATCAGTATAAATGTGTGAGTGTACGTGTGTGTGTGTGTGTGTGTCTGTAGTGTTTGTAGTGTTTGCTTGCAAGCTGTGCCTGAATCCCGCTGCTCATGCATAAAAGGATACAAATGCAAATTGTACACATCCTAGTAGCTGCCAAGCTACCAACATCTTGGAAATCCATTTTATTTATAACGGTTCACCCTTTTCCCATCCTTCCCTCCTCTCTGTCGCCACTTGCTACACTTAGTTGCATTATCAATCAAACTGATTTCTCAGCCATCCATCTCCGCTGCTTTTCTTCACCAACCCACGAAAGACAAAACGGTCAAAACCAGTGATGACAGCTTTGCTTATTTTCTGCCAAATCTGGCTGTTTTTTAAGAGCAGAAAAAATATTAGAGCCGTAATTTTTACATTTTTACTGAACACACTGAAAATGGGTAAACTGGGGTATAATGTATAATGATTTTTTTTTAAAGTTTTTAACGGATTGAAGAAGGCATCCCCGACTCCATAAAGGATATATATTCTTGTTCATGATCAACAGCCGACTCTGGATAAATGCGTCGAGAGGCAATCTTTTCAAATATATAGCCCAAGTTGGTTTCAATTGATCGATAACTTGATAAATCTACAACACTCAAAAATTTATCTAGCTTATTTCTTATTATTTATTAGAGATAGAGATTCGAAAATATTTCAAATAATTTTATGCTTGGTTCTACTATTTTTAAAATTTCACAAAGTTGTTCATACATCAAATTCAATTTTTTAATTTTAATTTAGAACTTTACCAGAATTTTTAAATTTGATAAAAATCTACAACAATCAACAATTTTTCAAGCTTATTTCTTATTATTTTATTAAAGCTAGAAATTCCAAAATAATTTAAATAATTTTATGCTTGTTTCTGCTATTTTTAAAATTCCATAAAATTTAATTTAGTAAAGATTAAATGCATTTTTTATTTTTGGCTTCCTTTTTTTGTACATTTAGCTTTTTAGCTGGCGCCACTGCTCAACACTTACCCAGTTTTTGCTGCTGCTGCTGTTGTTGCTGCTGCTGCTGCTGATCCTTGCGCTGCGGCGGCAGCGGTGGCTGCTTGGACTTGCGCAGAGTTCCGTAGCGCTGCGCAGCCTGCAGCATCTCGTGCGGCGCCAGCGGCTGCTGCTGCGTCGGCTGCTGTCCGAAACTCTGCTGGCTCAGCGAGCTGGTTACCGTGTTTATCTGCGGATAGCCGGCGTAATCGACCAGGCCGCTGAACGCCGACGGCGGTCGCTGCTCCACATAGATCTGCTGGCTCTGGGCCGCGGCCAGTTGGAGGCGCCACAGCGCCTCCTGGGACAGATCTCGGGCATTGCTGTAGTTGTTCTCCTGGCTGCCGGCCAAGTTGTTCGTCCCTGCAAGTAAGCATAAATTAGTAAAGAAATCGTTGCAGCTGCTTTTGGCAAGAAAAAGGTGCTTTCGGTGCAGATCAAGTGTGTGTGTGTGAGTGTGTGTATGAGTGTGCCAGTGCGAGTGGGGAAACATGAAAGTCACAACGGCTAATTGGAAACACAAAAGGCGCCACGTCATCCTCAACTGGCGCAACGCTTTCGGTTTGGGTTTTTGGTTACGGTTTTTGTCCCATCTTTGTTTGATGCACAAACTGCTTGCGTAACTTGGCCTGAAGTTGATGGACATCCGAATTGGATTAAATTACTCGGGCGACGGCACAAACATAATGAAAACTTTAAAGTTACTCAACACTTGGTTTCAGCTGCACCATTTTGCATACATACTCAAGCTGCTTGCAAATATTTATTTTGAGGATAAATTCTTAAGTACAAATAAGCTGAATACTGAAATGTTTGCAAATATTTATCTTGAGGATAAATTGAGTCCAATATTAAAATGCTGCTTGAAAATATTTATCTTGCAAATCAGCTTTTGAGTTATATATATTATTTTATATTTCAAATACTAAAATACGGCTTGGTAATATTTATCTTGAGAATACATTTTTGAAAGAAATATATGTCATGAGGATAAATTCCACGAGGTTTACTTAGCTTAATATTAGATTACATTGATGAGTAATTCTGTGAGTATTACTGCAAATTTTGCATGCAAATATTTATCTTGAGGATAAATGTAAAGTATGCATAGTAAGCCGAAAAAGGAATTTCATTTTATAAAACCCTTATATCGAAATCCTGTCCTATAAAAAGAATAAATAACTAGAAATTTGAAGCATACATCGATATATTAAACGTGTAAGTATAACGGGAAACCTAATATTTTTGTATTTAATATCTGGGTTTTTGCCATTTGCCAAATTCTTTGTCCTTCATTTTCTGTATTAGCTGAATTGTGCCGGCCACCAGCTCCCGGGAGCCGGTGACCAGGACATCCAGCTCATTGCGCATTCCATAGCGCTGCTTGGCATATTTCTCGCGCAGATGCTCGAAGAACGCTTCGATGGAGATGGACATGTGCGAGTTGTCCCGTGTGCCGTTCTCCTCGCACAGCGAACGCCAATTGCTGGCGTTGCGGCGGGCGCGCTGCAGCTCCTCCAAGCTGTGCCAGGTGATGGCATCCCTGGTCTCCTTGTCCAGGCACTCGTCCTGCTCGTCGAGCGACTCGCCCTCAAAGCACGCGGGACTGGGCACAAAGCCGGCCTCCTCGAACCGCACATTATGCCGCAATATGGTCAGCAGATCCCTGGCATTGAACTCGTTCACCTTGCTGAAGAGCAGCACCTTCGGCGAGCGACTGCTCCGCGTGCGCGCATAGAACCATTCCCGGCACATCATCATGCTCTCCAGCGTGTCCGCGCTGTCCAGATACACGTTGAAGATGTCGTGCTTCATCACCTCGAACTGGCCGCGCTGCTCGAACATCTCCAGGCCGCGCGCCACGCCCGGCGTCAGCGTTGTGCTGTTGGACTCCAGACCCGCCACAAGCTCCGGCTGGTGGCGCCTCAGGTAATCGTAGGCCAGCTGTATGGCCAGGGAGCCGTTCAGCCTCACCGCGAAATTGACGCCACTCAGCAGCTGCTTGCTGCCGGCATTGGCCTCCATGTAGTCGGGGTAGCTGGGCACCCGATGGAGGTGGACGCCCAGCTGCTGGGCCCGCTGGTTGAGCACCTCGCAGCACTCGGGCTGGCTGGCGCTCGTGTAGACGCTCGCCTCGGGCTTGATGATCGCCGCCTTGGCCCAGGCGATGTCGCGCAGCGAGTTGCTCAGGCTCAGGCCCTGCTCCCAGCCCAGCGAGCTGATGCCAATGGTGCGTGCGTGGCCGGTGCAATTGGTGCAATCGCTGGCGCCGCCGCTGCCCACCTCCACGATGGCCACGTCGACGGAGGCGTCGCGAAACGCGTGAAATGCCATCACGGTCAGCAGCTTCGTGTAGCTGGGGGGTGGTTGCATTTGCGCCAGTTGGGACTGCAGCCTGGCGAACAGCTGGGTGAACTGGGCATCCGGCAGAGGTGCGCCATCGATGCGGATGCGCTCGCTGGTGGAGAAGAGATGCGGGGCGCAGAGCACGCCCGTCTTGACGCCGTGCGCCCGCAAGATGGCCTCGACCAGGGCGCAGGTGGAGCCGCGGCCCTTGCTGCCGGCCACCTGGATGACCGGCATGCGCTCCAGCTGCTCCCGCTCGAAGCCCGTCTGACCGAGGCACTGCAGCGTGTGCTCGATGTTCGGCTCCGTTTTGTCGCTGCGACTCCGCGTCATTGTCTGCGCACGTCCGGCCGTCGGTTCGTGTTTCAGATACCCGTTCAGCTGCTTGATCGTCTCCAGGTAGGCCAGACGCTCCGGTGTCTTTGGCTCCGGTTTTGGTTCTTCAACCGGAGGCTCGGCAACGGCGTTAGCATTGGGACTTGCTGTGTGTTTTATCTGTTGCATCCTCTGCTGCTGCATATCCCGGCCCGCCTGCTGCTTGGCCTGCATATCCTTCACCCACTGCGCCTGCTTCGTTTGCTGGACGCCGTGCATTCGATTCATCCACGAATTCCGCTCCGTCGATCCGCTGCCAAAATCCTCGGCGGGCTTCTTTGGCTGCTGCTGCTGCTGCTGAAATTGCTGACTATAGGCATCGTTGTTCAACATGTTCAACGGTTGGGCGGGTTTGCCGGATGCACCACCCGCACCACCCGCACCGCCCTGCGCCTTCAGCTTCGCCTTGTGCTGCATTTCCGGCGACACTTTGGCCAACCATTTGTCCCGCTGATCCTTGACGTTGATTATGGGCGGCGGCACCGCTTTACGTTTGGGCAGGGCCGGCTCATTCTTGGCATCGTCCAGCGGCTTTCTGTCCACCGATTTGTCTCGTGCCGCCGGCCTTGCCACCTGCAACTGTTGCAGCGTTGCAACTGGAGTTTTTGGTGTCCACTTGAAGAAACTGTTGCAGCATTGAAACGTGTTTTGCAGCGCTCGCAGCTTAAGTTGATTCAGCGGCGGTTTCAGCTGGAACATTACAAAAACTACTTGGAACTATTCTGGCTGTAAGTGTAAAGATTTAGATTCCAAAAAATTTGCCTACGACCGAATTGTGTTCAGTCTTTTTCTGTGTTTTTTTTTTCTTGTTTTCTTATTGTTGTACAATTGTCAAGTAAGACACTTGACGAAAAGCTCATAAGACGAATAACGGGAGCATGTCAAGTGGCATTTGGGTAGGCCCCATTTTTACCCGCAAGCCTTACATATATAATATATTGCATATAAGTATGTACTTGGTGCAGGTGTACACGTCTTTGCCCGGGTCAAGTGCCTTTCTGCAAATTTTTATCAATTTTCTGCACGTATTTTTTTTCCTATTTCGGTTTGACTTCTATATCGAGAAGAAGAAAATTTAAATTTAATTTTATGTGGATTTGCATTTTTACCTTAGGAATATATATTTTTTGAAATCGAAATATGAAAAGCATTAAAACTTAACAAAAGGAATTGTACTTTAGATTCTGCATTGAAATAACAAAATGTCTTACAAGCAAGATTGCTCTAGTCGGAACCTCCCTATTAGGAAATATCCTGAACCCAGAATTTAAACGTAAGGAGTTTATTTGCATAAATTAAGCTTAAATCAAATTTATTTTTTGAAGTGAAAACAGAATATTGGTTTGGGTGTCCAAATTTTCCATATAAGGATATGCCTCAACTTCCCCATTCATAACTTTGTCAAAACTCAACCGATTTTGATGAGGGTGGTCTTTTTGTTCATGGCTCGGTGTCTAAATTAATTCTACATTTCAGTTTAAGAATAAAATTTTTGATCGAAATTCATGTCAGAAATGGTCAAACATATACCCTTGGGTTCCCATATAAGGATAGGTCTCAACTTTCCCTAGTCGTAACTTTGACAAAACTCAACCGAATTTGATGAGGGTGGTCTTTTTGTTCATGGCTCGGTGTCTAAATTAATTCTACATTTCAGTTTAAAGAAACAATTTTTGATCGAAATTCATGTCAAAAATGGTCAAACATATACCCTTGTGTTCCCATATAAGGATAGGGCTCAACTTTCCCTAGTCGTAACTTTGCCAAAACTCAACCGATTTTTATGAGGGTGGTCTTTTTGTTCATGGTTCGTTGTCTAGATGAATTCTACATATCAGTTTAAAAATTAAATTTTTGGTCCAATTTAATGCAAAAAATTTTCGAATATATACCCTAGTGTTCCCATATAAGGATAGGTCTCAACTTTCCCCAGTCGTAACTTTGCCAAAACCTAACCGATTTTCATGAGGATGGTCTTTTTGTTCATGGTTCGTTTTTTAGTGCTTCAAAAATTAAATATCGATAACGAGAAAATAAATTTTTTCTCTCCCACTTATTTTACTTAACATAATTATTAGGCGTTTATAGTGCATAAAAGTGATAAGCATTGCAAGAAGAAGATGAAGAAGAATTGGAACAATAAGTGCATTGGTGCATTGCAAATGTCATGTGGCAAGTGGCAAGTGGCAAGTGGCAAATTGCATGGTGCGAGTTGTTATTCAGTTAGTTATTAGCGTCGTGTGTGCATTTTGTGGTGCAAAATTCAAGTGTGCGGTGCCGCTGGCGGTGCTGTTCGGTGCTGTTGGAATGGCTCTAATCCCAAACAAAATTTCCTTTCGGCCGTGTGTGCCGTTACCTGTGATGGCGAGCGTTGTTGTTGTTGTTGCGGTTTTGGCATTACGTGATGTTGTTGTAATTGTCGTTGCCAGCGCCGTGGTGGTAGCTGCCGTGGCTGCGGTCACCTGCCCCCTCACCTGAGCCAGGCTGCCACGCTTCAAGGTGGCGTTGTTGCTACCGTTGGAGGTGGTGCTGGAGATGCTGCCAGTGGTGGTGTTGATGTTGGTGTTGGAGGTGCTGGTGGTGGGTTGCTTCGTTAGTTTGGCGGCGCGTGCGGATGCTTGTAGGTGGCTGCTGTTGGCTGGAACGGGTGTCGCCTCAAGTGGTCCTGCTTTGGTTGCAACCGCATGGACCACACACGCGAATGGCAACAAGAGCAAGGCATATGTGTGTGTATATGTGTGTGTGTGTGTCGCCAGTTCGTTGGGTATCCGGTTGGTTGTTCGCGGAGATGGTTGGGCAAAGAAAAAGTAATTAAGTTGGCGTTGGCGACGCGCATTTAATAGTACAAAAAAAAGTCAATGTTGGCGTCCTAATGAAAGCAGCAACAACAACAACAACAACAAAGCTGCCTAAGGCCACCCACATACACACACACACACAATTAAACTGCATTCTGTGGTGCATACATTTTGGTCAAACTTGCTGGCAAAGAGCGTGGATCTGAGGGTCGCAGGGGGGAGGTTTGTAGCCCAGTACCTTTTAGCGAGCTTGTTGCCTTTCAGTCAGGCGCACAACTTTTTCAACAGTTTCTGAAAACTATCAAAACATTTTACTGACCCTGGCCTCATCCCAGTGACTTCTGTCTAGTGGTTTTCACTTGACTATCAAGAAAAAAATTAAATAAATATGTATACAAAAAAATTTTTTTCATAGCCTCTATACAAACCCCGTTTTGTCTAGTTAGGAGCTTTATGCTCTTGCTATTTAATTAAAAACTGTTTAAGGCTTTTAAACACAATTTGAGAATATGCGGTTGGGATTTGCATTCCCTTTAAAAAAAAAAACATTTTATATAAGATTTTATGGAAAACTATGTAAATACTGTATTAAATTGTTTACCATTTGAGAAAATATTTATGTGGTATTTTAGTAACCACACAATTTATAATTTTTAAAGAAGAATATAAGTTGAAATATACATGAATTATAATGTCATGACATATATAATTGTCCAAAAATTAGTTTTGTATGTAAGTTGCTTTTGCCTTTAAAGATATTATATTATAGATAATATATTATATCGGAATAGTTTAGAACATAGCTCCAATAGGAAATAATCGGTATCCTAAACTTTCTGTACTTATTATTTGTGGGCAAATTTGTATCAACATCAACACTCCATAGCATTGATTGCTAAACAACATTTTTAATATATAAACGAATTCTTTCCTTTAAACTACGGGAATAGGATCAAAAAATTTTTTTCTCTGACAAGTAGGAGGAAAGTAGCGCACATATTTCATGATTGTCTGGGAATTAAGTTCAACCTGTTTTTTCTTGAAAAATATTATTTCATATTTATTCTAATGCAAATATGTAAATATATAAATATATTGTAAAATCATAAATAATTTTTTAACATTATTCCGATTTCACCAAACTTTAATTTTTCTCTCTTAATTTCTTTGTGGAAAATAAAAGTCCATGGATAGTGGACACTTAGCTAAATGAGTCTTTAATCTTGATAATATCAAATTGCTTCTAAGCTCTTTTTATCTGAATTAATTTCTGTCTGAAAAAATATACCTCTTTCAGATTATTTTCTTTACTTTTTCCTTATTTTTTCTGAAGCTGCATTCTTTAATCTTTAAAAACTTTAGTTGCTTTTAAGTTGTGTTAAAAAAAATTTAACAAATGACTTCAATTCCGTTTTACTACCATCTACTTTATTCCATCTTATTTCCGACTCTTTGTCAGATTATTTTCTCGCTTTTCACATTTTCCTTAATTTATTTTACAGCAGCTCCAGTTAGGATGTTATTTTATTTTTTATTTTGCCGTGTGTAGACTATTTGACAGCTGTCAGAATCTGAAATCAGTCGTGAATCTTGAAGATTATGGCTGTAGAGTCTTAAGAGAATTTGGCCAAAGTAATTTGTCGTTTGTACCCATTTAGTTTTTAATTGTCGCTGGGCATCTTGGGAGACTCTTCAAGTGGCAGCCACTTGGGTGCCGGGTGTCCCAAAAAGGCGACTTTGGTTCAACTTTTATGAGTTGCAGCTCTTTCGAAGACAATTGCAATGCGAAGGAAGTTCAGCCGTTGACTTAAGGCCAATTAAAAGCTGAAATGAAGAAAAAGCTGGCAGGCAAAGAAGCACAAGAGAAACAGCTAACGGTTAAATTCTCACTTAATTGGAATTACATGGAAATGCTGCACACAGATACTCACGCACACACACACACACACTGGATACGATGGGCAGTACCGCATAATGGCCATTATGTCATTTGGCTGCCAAGGACTCCTGCTTATGCAGGACACACAATTTGCATGACTACTAAAAAGTGGCCAAGGGGGGGGGGGGGGTTTGGGGGAAATGGCATCTAGATTGACATGAACTGCAATTACGTACAAAAAGAAAAATGAGGCTGGAGCAGGCAGCTGGCAACCAGACGCGTCAAAATGGCCGCCATAAATCTGCGCACTCGGCACCTACCCCGCCCCCTCCTCCCACGATTAATGAAGAAGCTGCCCACGCTAGCTGGCTACTTACACTCGCCATGGTGTCCGGCGGCGGGCAGCACTTGATAGCTGTCGCCATCGACGCCAATGGCACTTGTCACATGATATCCATAGCCATTCGTGTGCTGCGGCTGCTGCTGCTGCTGCTGGTAGAGTCCTTGTGCCTGGCACTTGGGTTGCGTCTGATAATGTTGCTGCTGCTGCTGCTGCTGCTGTTGCTGATGCTGTGTGTGCATCTCGCCCTGCTGCATGTTTAGCTGCTCGTCGGGATCGTGAAGTGCCGTTAGTGTTAGCTCCATGCCACCGTCCAGCTGCTTGCTGTCCAGGCTGCCCGTCGGATAATATGGCGGCGGGGGTGGGGGGAGCGCCGTTTGCGCCGTCTGCTGCGGGTCGCCCGTTGCGGCCACCATTGTGCCGCATGTGGCATCCACATCGTACTCCTTGGCGCCGCCCGTATTCGGTGCCGCTGTGGCAGCGGCCGCCGCCAGCTTCTTGGCCGCATGCGTGCGGCGGCAGCGACAGAAGCCGTAGAGCAGCGCCAGGAGGAGCACAAACGACAGCGCCGCTATGATGATGGCCACCAGGGCGGAGGTGGTCAGCCGCGAGCTGTGCGGCATGTAGGATTTGCCGACTGCAAAGAGACGAGCGAAGAATGTAAAAATGAAATGGTTAGGGTTTTAAATTAAATGAACTAGCTCTGAGTACTTAATGGTACTTTACTTTAAGTTCTGATTTGTAGCATATTAAAGTAATAAATAATTAATTAGTTACTCTAAAGTTAATCCAACTATTTATTTATTTATTTTGTACTTTATTCAATTTATAGTGAACTGGTTTTGGGAAATACTATGTCAGGGATAAGGTCTGAAAGTAATAAACTGAACTAGTTCCAAATAGTATCACTATTGTGTCCAGTGAACTAGTTCTAATTAATGACATTGTATTTTTTTTTTCATTAGGAACATTTTGTTAGTTTTGAATTGTTTTGAATTAAAAAACTGAACTAATTAGCTTTGAATTATGGTACTGAATACTGAATACTAAATATTATTAACAGCATAAAAAATAATTTAATTTTTTTTTGGTTTTAGTTCGGAACTCTATTTATAGAGAAGATAGTCAAAAAATATTTTAATATTGTGTTTATCATTGTAAGCAAATAACATGAGGAACTAGTTCATGTAGGTTTTTATAAATCTAAAAACATCCCCAACATTTCTGATACCAAAATTTAGACGAAGGATATGGCATTTAATATATGAATAATTTAAAATTATGATGGTAATAGTAAAAAAGTTAGTAAAAAAGTTACGCAGCTTCTGTATACATAATAATCAGAAAATAGCTTTGTGCTTTTTTTTTTTAATTTTTTTATTAAGTTTTTTTTTTATTTAAGTTTCAAAAATAGGAAACAGTAATTTTTGGCAAACATTTTCCTCATATAATTTACTTAAAATTTGTGAGGTTTTTTAGGGAACTAGTTAAAATTGAATAAAAAATTGTTGTACTTACTTTCCGCATTGGCGTAGGCACCGCAGTGCTCGTGATTGGCCAGCAGGCACAGTTTCACCCGCACCACCGGACCCGGGCCCGCTGTCTCCGCCAGGGCCATGGTCCGATCCTCGCCGAGCTGGCCGCTGCCGGGGCTGAGGCTGCGGCCCGAGGTGGTCGCCGTCGTGTAGTGGGCGGTGCGGGCGATGTGGTTGATGACGGCCTCCTTGAAGGTGGTCTCGCTGCCCGAGGGCAGCAGGGTCAGGGTCTCGACAATCTCCCACATGGGCGCGGTGGCGTCGCGGCCCACCAAGGACTCGACGACGGCGATCAGGGAGAGGCAGGTGGCGGCCACATTGATGCCCAGCACATGCGAGTTGGGATCGTAGCTGACGTGCAGCGGCGGCGGTATCTTGCTCACCTTGGTGGTGGCCAGCACCTCGTTTGAGTAGCCGGACTGGCCCTTGGCATTCAGCGCGTACACCTTGAACATGTAGCTCTGGTGCTGATCGAGCGGCGCCAGCTTGCACGGATTCTCGCGGAAGCAGTTGAACTCGATCCACTCGTGGGCGCCCACCTGCGCGGAGGAGCTGCTCACCTGGTAGCTGGTAGCCGCATACCCATTGCCCGAGCAATCCGAGAGCAGCTGTTCCCGGGGCGTGCTCACCCGCCGATAGCTGACCAGGTACTTGGTGCTCATCATGCCGCCATTGAAGCCCGGCTGCCAGCTGAGCACCGCATAGTTGTGGCCCACCTCGAGCACCTTCAGTGCGTTGGGCTTCTCGGGCGCACCCTTCGGCTGGAGTCGGATCTGGGTGCGTATGGTGTCCAGGGGATTGACGGCACGGCACGTGTACTCCCCGTAATCGGAGTGCTGCAGATGGGCGATGCGCAGAATCGAGGTGTAGATGTCGTTGCTCTCCATCCGCGTGCTGATCTCGTAGTGGCCGTCGGAGGACATGGTCAGCGGCGAGGGATTGCTGCTGAACTGCCACTGGAACTCCGGCTTGGGGTAGGCCTGCACCTTGCAGACCACCTCCGCCGATTCGCGCACATCGTAGGCCACCTTGTTGTACTGATGGAGCACGATGGGCTCGTGCTCGATGCGCAGATGCATCGAGGAGTTGGCCGAGTTCACGTCGTTCTCGTACAGGCAGGTGAACAGGCCCCGATCTCCGGGCACCAGCTGATTGCCATTGGGTCGTGCCTTGCCTCGGAAGCGGAGGATGCTCTGAACGGTGACCACACCGCCGCCGGCATCGGTGGGCGTGGTGCGTATCTCGTACAGTTTGCGTGTGGCCAGGATTTCGGTGCCGTCCTTGATCCAGCGTATCTGCGGCGTCGGCTTCGCCTTGGCGCTGCACGTGACCGCATAGTCGGCATCGCCCACCCGGCGGGTCATGTGCTGCTGCAGCTTGGCCAGAAACTGGGGCGGCTGATGCACCTCCAGCATAATGGTGGCCATCTTGCCGATGCCCAGCTCGTTGACCGCATGGCAATGGTATCTGCCCTCGCTGCCCAGATGCGCCTTCGGTATGGAGTACTGTGGTCCCTGCGCGAGGATCTTCTGGGTGTTGCTCTGCTCGCCGTCGATGTCGCGGAACCAGCGATACTGCGGCACCGGCCAGCCCGGCGGATTGGCCGAGCAGCTGAGCGTCACCCCGTTGCCGACGTGCACCACCGGCTTGTTGGGCGTGATGTACGCCTGGCCGGGACGATGGCGCACCAGCAGAGCCACCGTTGAATTGCCGACGCCCTCGATGCGCTTTGAGTTGAACGGCTGCATCAGGTTCACCGAACGGCAAATATAGTTGCCCGCGTGCTCCGCGCGCACCGAGACCAGGGTGAGCAGCTCCCCGGAATAGCGGAAGTCCGGAGCGCCCTCCTTCAGCCATTCGATGGCAATGGGCGGCGGATTGGCCGTAACATTGCAGCGGACGAGCACCGTTTCGCCCTCCTCGGCCTCGTGGGTCTTCGACTCGATGGCCACAATCGGCGCGTAGAGCACATCCAAGATGATGTCCTTTTCGCCGGTCTTGCCCAGGCCGTTGTCCGCGCTGCACGTGTATTTGCCCGCATGGTGGCGGCTCACGCGATAGATCGTATGACTGGGCGTGGCACTCACGTACTGACCGTTGCGTGACCAGCGCACATTCGACACCATCGGCTTGGCGTCCACGCGGCAATCCAGCTTGGCAATGTGATCGCGCTCGATGCGCAGCGGGTTCTGTGGCCCCACCTCGACGCGTGGATAATCTGCAACAGTGAACGGGGTTAATATTCGGGCTGGTTAAGACTGTGCATACAAATTGTCAATTAAGGAGCTACGTTCGGTTCGATGGCTGGCCATTAGCTTGCCAATAACCGTTTTCAATTACACGACCGTCCTGGTTTCGGAGCACGGACGGACGGACATTGATGAGCGGCGACCCATCGACATTTTTAAATAATACCAATTTGAGGTATAACGGCCACAACAACTAGCAAATGGCCCCAGCTCCTGCCTATTACACTAGTCAGGTGCATTGGCCAAACAGAACTGCACACTGGTTACAAACTCGGTGTTTTTTGGAGCAAAATGTTTTCTACAGCAAATTAAATTTTTTAATATTTTAAAATTAAATAAAACAAATTTAACTACAAAGCAAATAGAAGAAAATTTAAAAGGAATACAAATACATTTTTGATTAATCTAATTAATATCATAAATAGCAAATTTATATTTTTTAAGATAATAATATTTTTTGGTATATTAAATTTTAGACTATATCAAAACAAATCTGTAAAATTTGACAAGTTTTATTTATTGAAAAATTATTCTGTTTACCCAAATATTTTGAAATAAAGTTAATAATAAACGTTAAATATATATATATATATATAGGTTAAAAAAAATATGAATGCAACTAAACAGAGTCTTTTAAATTATATTATAAAATTTAATTCTTTCTTTTGTTAAAATTTGTAAGTATTCGAGAAAAGATAATTAATTGATTTAAGGTAAAAACAAGTTTTCTTTTTTTAATACTATTTTTACAAATACTTTACAAAATTTAAAAAATTTTGAATCTTATAGATTTTTAAATTCAAATTGATGGCAAGTAATTTACTATTTGAGCCAATGTGCAAATGACCATTTTGCTTAAATGGCAAGCTCAACCGTTAGTTTTGGTTCGGTTCAAATCGGCGTTTTGGGCTTGTTGGCCACTTGGCTGCTTAGTCAAGCGTAAGCCTAACAGGTCTTTACTATTGTTGTTGCTGTTCTTGTTGTTGTTGTTTTCAGTGCCAATTAACTTTGAAGCACTTTACTTTAATCACCGACTGACCAAATGCTTAAATGCCCATTGTTGTTGTTATTGCTGCTGCTGCTGCTGTTGTTGTTGTCCTACAAATTCCTGAAGCGCACAAAAATGTTCTAAGCCCGCCCAAAATCGGGTGGCAAAGAAAAAAAAATGTGCCATGCTCTGGTCCCAATTACGAGGCAACTAACACATTAAAGCCTGCCCTGGTGTGCGTGTGTGTTATGTGTGTGTGTGTGTGTGTGTGTGTGTGTGCGTGTGTGTGTTGGTGTATGTAATTATAAAATAAAATTTAATGAGCAGCGCTTGTCAGCGGCCAGGAAAAAAATTCCAGTTTTGCATTTCAACACATGCTGCCTGGTGCCCAACTGGTCGCAGCCCCGTTCCCCCCGCACACGCTCCCCTCTTTTCCTCCGTGGACCCCCTTGGCATTTTCATGCCCAGCCAGCCATGCAGTTTCACGCTGACGGGTGTTGCTGCCACGCCCATCTAGCCCAGTCCCTTGCCACAAACTTGCTGACATTCGCCATGAAGTTGGCTGCGCAATTTTTCATATTCCTTGAGCTTTTTTTTTAAATTTCATATTCATCTTTATTAAATTTTCTTGTGTTTTTATTAACGTGCACGGGTTAAAGTTATCATGATTTTGACACCTTTTAAACTCGTACTGTTTTAGTTTATAGAGGAAATAGATTTTTAAAGCGATTAGAAAAGCATATATTGCGCTAAAATTTTTTAACAATATTTATACAATAAATTATATCAACGACATTTTTTTTCAATCATATTCAATTAATGGTATACCATTAAATTTTTAATTTTTATTTTTTTTATGTATAAATATTTTTGATATTTTTGTTAGCTTTATAGCACACATTTTTATTTTTAAAATATATCATTATATAAACTTTAATTACTAGAAATAAATTTGTATCATATATATATGAAATGCAAAGAAAAAATTAAAGTTGTTTTATCAAAGTCTTTCAAACAAATTACTATCTATCAAACAACTTCATGAAATAAAAATCTCTTTTTTGTGATATGTCACAGTTAATATAATTTGAACCATGTACTCATTTATTATGTATTCTAATTTAGTGCACATCTATCTAGTTTTATCTGATAAAAGTTTTTATTGTATATTTTTTGTAACATTTTTTTGAAGTAAATATAAAAAATATTTTTTTTTCTCTTTTTTTTTTTAACAAGTTGGCAGCACCGCATCGCGATGCCAGTTTCAGTGCTGAATGTTCACATGCATGTTGCCACGCCTCGCGAGTAACGCCCCCCCGCTGGTGGAGCACAGCGCATTGTGATTTTATGACTGGCTACATTAGTGCCATGAAATATGCGTTGCCTGCACCTGCAACGGTGCCAGTCCCGTTACACCCGACCCGACCCGCTGTGCGCCCCTTGGTGTCTACAAATTTTGTTACACGACCCAAACGAGGTCCTGGCTTCCGGCTAGGCGGCGTTAAATAAAACTGCGCGTTGCTCATACGCCGCGTGGTTGTTACTTATGCCCGTTGGCCATTTTGCAGCCAAATTAAATTATTTAACCCGGAACTGGGCCGAGCTGCGCGCTCTTGTTGTCGTCGTCGTCGTTGCTGCTAGTCCTGTAGCTGTTGCTGTTGTTGTTGCTTTTGGCAGGATGTATCACACAACTGCTCGGAGTTATTTTAATGAGTCGAGTTTGCATTTGCTTAAAGCTTCCCTCGCCACATTCACTATGACTCCGCCTACTTTCTCGCCGCCCCCGCCCCATAATCGCCTCTGCTTCCCCATCGCATATCCAAATTGAAAAGTTACAGCAGCAACAGCAACAGCAACAACAACGACAACAGCAGCTGCTGTCGCGTACGTGTCACACAACACGTCACGTGACTTCCGCTGCGCGTGCTTGCAACACCTACATATATATATACAAACATATATATATATGTCGCAGTTCTGCAGCCCCTTTCGATTGTTTATGCCCCGCTGTGTTGCCGTCAAACATCAGAATAAATATTGAAAGGACATTTCGATGCGTTTGGTTAAATGCTTAAATTAAGCTTATAGCTGCGAAGTGGGCTGAAAGCGGTGAAGCTGTCCAGTTGAAAAACAATGAAAATAATTGTTAATAATGCATCAATTGGGCTCAAATTTAAACGACCATCAGATGCATATAAAATAGCATATACGGCAATTATCGCATCTTGTAATTACTCAAAAGTTGTGAATTTAATTTGTTGCATGCATATGATTGGTTCAGGGTTCGATTCCTGGGCTAGATAATCTATCAAAATTTAATTTTTTCTTAAAAAACAAGTGTCGAATCCATGTAAATTAATTTATTTGACAAAATCTAAAATTGATCAGCAACAAAACAGCTTTGCGCATAAATTCTAAAAACTTAAAAAAATTTAGTTTGTAAGCTCTTCTGGCTTGGTTATTCCGTCGGCCAATCAATCATTCATTTTTCTAGATCTATTCAAACCATATATATAAAAACGGTTTGTCCGAACTGTCTAACTAGCTGACCAGTCAGTTAGTCAGTCGGTTAATTAACAGCTCTTGGCCGAAATGCTTGACCTGGATATCAAGAAGTTTTATATATAATTTTTATCTGTCAAACTGTCAAGTTTATATTTGTATGCTTATTATTCTTATTTATAAACATTTATAAACATTCAAATAAATTCATACATACAGTAGCTACCACATATAAAATCGAGTGTGTATATGAAGTCAGCTTTCAATGCTGTCAGTCAGAAAAGAATATTATTTTTTTGCGCAATTGTTGGTTATCTTTTGCCTGCTGCCAGTGACGGGCTGCCCGCAAAAAGCTACCCCCAGCCTTTGACCTCCCCCACTTTTTGCCAATGTTAAACGTGCGCTTGCATTGCTTAACAAAAAAGTGTTGCCTACTTTTTTGGGGTGCCCCGTTCGATTGGCATCGCACTTGTGTGCATCGGTCCATAGGTGTCATATGTATGACCATTGAAATTAATTGAATTGGCTTGCCGTTGTAACAGTCGCAGATACAACAGCAGTAGCAGCTGCAATAACAACAACAACAACAACAACTACAATAAAACTTTCAGTGGACACTTGCGGTTGCACACATAATGCTTGATAAACTCGGTTAGTCGATGGGTGGCTTTTGGCCATTTGCTGCAAGTTAATTGAAAGTGGGCAGCAATTAATTTGCATTGTCGAAAAAGCTGTTCAGTTCTCTGCCCATTCCATTCCATTCCTCTCGACTGCTGCTGTCGCAAAGAACAAACATTTAACGAACTTTTGTGTAGATAATTTGCTTTTTGGCGACTTAAGTCACGGCTTAAAGCTCACGGCGCTCAGGTAGCTAAAATCCTGAAATTCCAGCTAAAGGGGAGAAAACTATGCTGCATTCAATTAATTTTTAGCTTCAACCGGGCCAGGAAAAAACAAGTACGAGTTTTCTATTTAGAAAATAAAAAATATTTGTGAGCTGCACATTCTGACGAAATGCGATACTCTACATCAATATTTATCGGGGTTTTCATTTTAAAAATAAATAAATTAGATCAGGTAGCTAAAATCCTAAAGTTCCAGCTAAAGAGGAGAAAACTATGTTGCATTCATTACATTTTTAGCATCAACCGGGCCAGGCCAAGGCGCAGGAAAAAATAAGAACGAGTTTTCTAAATCGATATTTATCGGTTTTCACCTTTTGAAAATAAACAGAAATAAATTAGATTTGTGTTATCTCAATAATATGTTCAATATTTCTACATAACCTTTATACCCAATATCTAATGCATACAGGGTACATAAAGTTGAACATCTTGCGGCAGGCGGCAAACTTCAAATCAGCTTACGGAAAACTGATAAGCAGGAGCCAAAATAAAGGAGTGCCGTCAGCTCAAATCTTAAAGCATAACAATCAGGATATAGCCGGAGAGGTCCATGGCTGCAAGCACTGCAAGTCTTTGAAGGGAGCTCCTTGAAATTTAGCAACTTTTGGCCATCTGTCGGCGTTTCTTTTGTGGTGCCTCGGTCGCTTGCCGTGGCCAAATGCAAATGCAAGCCTGCTACCAGGATGTAGGCAGCCAGCCTAGGATGCCGGAATGCCAGCACTGACACTAATTGCAATTGTGTGCGGCATTAGCACGTGTCTGTATCGCTTCCAACGGCTACCTGGTGTAGCCCACCAACATCCTTGCCGCTCGTCCTGCAGAATGCTCTTTGCCGAGCCGAGGACATTCGGTCCTTTGGTTTTTTGGCACTTTGCCTTTTGCCTTTGGCAACAGCATAATCAAAAAGGACATGCCGCAGACCCGCCCCAGGCTCGCACAGGCTCCGATATTGGCAAGCAACACAGCAGGCGAGCTGGCAACCAAGACACACACACACACACACACACACACAGCTCCTGGTTGTTGTTGTTAGATTTGTTGATGTTGTTGTTATAGTTTAGTCGCCTCTGGGATCTAAGCCAAAAATATTGTGATTTTGTAGGTATTCTGCAGTTGTGTTGTGTACATTGGCTTAAATTATTAAATCACAGCCACACAAATCTCAGCTGTCTGCCTGTTTATTGATATGTTTAAATCATTTCTAGTGGGCATGATATGAAATTCGTAAGCAAATAATTGACAAGTTTTATTGCATTTCGATGTTCAGTAAAAAAGGCGCTTCCAGCCAAAAAAGAAAAGCCTATACAAATATGAGCATATAAATGAGCTACAATTTATTATAGAGCTTTTTGTTAATCTTAGTGTACAAAGAATTTTAAGGCTGCCAAAAAGTGAATTTAAATAAATAGTCTTAGAAAAGCTTTTGCAAATATTCATTTAAAATGTAAATTGGTCGTAAATGGATTTTTTAAATGCACTTTTGATACGTTAAAGTATTTCATTTGTATAGCCTGAACTTGTCAAAAATCCTTTCCGTTTTTTATGATCGATATTTATCGCTTTTTCATTTGCGAAGTGGTTTGTACATACATTTTGATGCTCTTATTAAGTAATGTAACATTATCAAATTAAAATACAATAACAATAATCATTTTCTATTCTATATTCAACCGGTTATCGGTTATCGGTAGGCATGTGCTTTTAATCGAATCAGAACGTTTTATGCAAATATTTGACCAAGGAATAAAAATGGGATTGGCTTGCATTTGGCTGCTGTCGCATTGGTTGTCGTGCCAAGGAATTTCACGCTAATGCGCATTATTGTCAGAGATGTTGCCGCTGCCACAGCTTGAATTTGCATGCCACCTGAGCAGGTGATGTTAGCCACCCCCACCCCCCGCTGGCAACGGCATCAAGCGCTTTTTTTTTGGATATTTTGTTTTTCGCCTCAAATTGAAATGTCTTTTCAACGGCTTTACTTTCCACTTCAGCAGGCCACGACACATGAGTCCTGTTTGTCTTCGTCGCCAGCGACTTTTCGGCCAAGGACTCGAACGTTACGCGGGAAGTGCGGCGAGTGCTGCCAGGTAGGGTTTATTACGTGAGTTGCATGCAACTGCACAAAAGTCACGCGCGTTGCACGGGCAATCACACCCACAACAACAGCAGCACACGCACGCACGCACACACACACACCCACATACTCACATATATGTATGTGCATGTATTTGAATTTCTAGTGCCCCGCACAGCTGCAATTCGTGTTGGTGGCAACTGAAAATATGCGAAAACGTGCCTCGCACGTGTCTGCCACCAAAAACTGTGCCAAGTTGACGGCGCCACGCGTCGCTTTTAGTATTTGCTCTTGTTTTTAGCTCCAGTTATACCCTCGCTAAAGGTATCACAACTAACGGAGATTAACTTAAATCTAAAAACTGCAATAATTTTAACAAAAAATATTCGTATAATATAATACTAAAACCAAATAAACTCAATAGTTAAATAAAAAATAAATTAACTCAACAATTAAGACTTGCATTTTTAATTAAATATATCTTTTAGTCTATGCTATTTTTTAATGTAACAAATATTGAAATCTACTAATTCTGATTTAATATTATAATAAATATTATAAGTGTTTTAAAGGGTATTTCAGCTTCACTCAGGCTCAATTGGTGTGTTGTTGTCTACTTTTCTGTTAGGCGATGCATGGCCACGTTGCGTATGCGCAATTTGCCAGCCTGGATTTCAAAATAACGCGTCTAATTTCACTGTTTTTATCATATTTGCAGCTGGCGCTGGAAATAATGCAGTCCCTTCCGATTTGGCTGCCAAAAATGTTAATAATTTCATTTGGAAATTTTCGCACGTTATAAAACACTGAACACTCGATGACATTGACGACATGACGCATTGAAAGCTTACTTTTTTTAAACTGGTAGCGAATATTTTTGTTTGAGATTTGTTTTTTCGTCAATTTTTTCTCTCCTCTATTTTTTAGGTTGAAGCGGCTTCGCTGGTGCATAAATCAATCAAATGCAGGCACAACACGCAGTGCACACAAAGATCAACATCATGCCCGGACAGCGGGGTGTTTGTGTGTGTGTATGTGTGTGTGTGCGCGCGCAGGGGGGTTAGGACTGCTCTCAAGCTCGGCATCATATTGGCAAGAATCCATGCAAACATTTTCAATTAAAAATTGCTCTGCCATTTGTCAGCACGCTTTGGCACAGCTGTGTGTGTGTGTGGGCGTGTGCGAGTGAGACAGCGGATATGTGCATTTCACTCTGGCACTGCTGTTGTATCTTCGTTTGGGTCTAATATTGCCAATTGCTTATCCATCACAATCACAGTCAAGCATTAGACATCAGACATCGTCTTTGCCTGCCAATTGCATTCATATCTATCTCCGACTACAACGGCGCTTGTCCAACTGTCCATGACTGCAAAATTGTGCTTAAATTTTGTATTCGTGTCAAGTTGTGTTATGGCCAAGTACTTTGTACATTTTATTTTGCATCCAATTTGCGTTAAATTTATCGTGAAAGGTCTGTGTGGACATTTATTAAAGACATAAAAATAGTTCATTATATAATAATTTTTTCCTTTTTTTAAAAATTTTAGAAAATTGAGCTCATTATTATTAACAAATATTATCCCCTGGCAACTGGCTTTGGTTCTCGACTTTAATTTAGCTGAATCAAATATCGGTTCGAAATGTTCTCTGTCTCTTGGACTTTAACAAGCGCCCAAATTTTGGCTTGGGGCAAGGCCAAATTCGAAAACGCTGAGCTGCGCTGTAAATTCAATTGTTGTTAAACGTCTTGGTCAGGTTAAGGTCCCTGGGTTGCTGGCTTGCTGTGGCGCCTCTCATTGTGGCCAGCACAAAATATAGTTGGCTTCCAGCTAAATGCACCTTGGAGGCACTTTTGACTTTGGCTCGTGGCCCAAACGCTGCCCGGGCACACACATTATGGCCAATACTGTGTGTGCTCTGTGTGCTTTTCTATGCCTTTATTTGCTCTGTGGCCTATGCTGACCATGCTGCTAATGGATTTTAAATGAGCATCATAAATACTAAACCCAAAATTGCTCCAACGCCCACACACAATTTTTGCCCCCCAGGAATCTTACCGCCTAACAAGACGACTTGCCGCCCAGCTCTAACTTGGCCTTCAGCTTGAATGGGAATTTTCTGTCTGCTTCCTTTTCGTGTTCTCATATTCTACTGGCTCTGTTGTCATTTATTCTTGTTTTGTGTTTTGTCTGTCTGAGTCAACGGCATGTGTAGCGAGGGGATGGCCAAATGGAGTACTGGGAGTTTAACCAGCTTTCGGTAATACCTTTTTATGCCGCTTAAATGTGCTTTCAAATTTGTCATTAAGTTTGTAACGTCTCAAAGGATTATTTTCACAGTTTGTACAATTTGCATAATTTTGCGGACTTCAAGTTTTTGCTATTCAAATTATGTCAAATTTACATTCGAATTTTTTTAATTAAAATTTTTGGATCCCGCCATTTCTATTTTAATTCACTTTAATAACAAGTTCGTAGCTTAGCTTACTAATAAATACAAATATAATAAAAGTTTTAATTTATTTATATTTGATTTTATTCATGACTTTGTTTCTTTTGGTTGAATGTACTTTTATATATTTATACTTTCGATTTTAATGATTATTATTATTTCTTTGAATTAAGTGTGATTGTTAAAAAATGTTTGTATGCACATATAATATAATATAGAAAGACTATTATATTGAAATTCATTTAGATAATTTGAACTATATCATTAAAAAATTTTAAATAAAATAAATTTTTCTTTTTATTGATTCTAATATCACATATATTTATTTCGTTTTTGTTATAGGAGCGTAAATAACAGAGGTCGTACTTCTTCTAGATAACTTTTTAAAATTGATTATTTAAAGGGCATTCAGTTTAGGCCCTAACTCAAATTTTGTTTTTACTAGCATTTTTCTTGGGTAGTTGTTTTGGGTTTTGGTTTCGTAGCTGTGCCAAATAGCTGGCACTATAAATATTTGTTACGCTGACGTAACGAGAACGCTGCATGTGACACACACACATACACACACACACACACACACACACACACACACACACACACACACACACACACACACACACACACACACACATAAGCATATGGGGCGTTGTTGTTGGTTGTATACTTTTGCGTTTACAAATCCGGCGTGTAGCATAAAAATGACTGCAATTTATGTTTTCCTATGAATATATTTGCGCACACCGCACCCCTCCCCCCCGAGTACCACACACCCCCCAACACACTCTCATAGATTCTGGTACGCAACCATTTTTTTTTTTTGGTTAGCTACTCCCGTGCACAGCCTAACAACAACATCAGGATAGATATCCTAGCTGTTACCCTATTTGATTGCATAAATCTTATGCAGATTTTATTTGTTGTCATTTTTAGTGATTTTTATTAAATGCAACTAACGTGACAAGTTTATTGCGTATACGCAGCGTGGTTGAAATTGAATAACATATCAAATGATAAAACGCTTTAAACGGTTGTCACGTGCACACACACACACACACACATACACCACTCTTACCCTAAAGACTTGTCAGCTAATATAACAGTTTGAGACTTGAGATGCCACCGTTGCCGCAGGAGCAGCTTTTGTTGTGCTCTGGAAGCCAATAACTAACAATCAAATGCTGGACTTGGCATGTGTGTGAGTGTGTGTGAATGTGTGTGTACGGAGGATTGCCAGACATTGTATGGGACTGTCATGGACGCGGCTTTTGGGTCACGTTGATCATGCGACAACTGGACAGGCAACATTTGTTCAACAAACTGCAGCATTTAATTAAAAAAAGTGCCAAACTGAAAATCAAGCTGAAGCGAAAAGGAGAGCGAGAAAAAGAAATGGAAAGTGCCAAATACTTTAAATGTTCTATTATTTTGAGACTGGCAATTAAAAATTATAGTTTCTTAAAAATTAAACCAAGTTAAGAATAGCATCTTCGTTAAATTTATTTATTTTATATAAATAAAAATATTTTTTTATCGAATTTACTTTATTATTTTCTTAAACTTATTTTGAAATATTTTTCAGTGAATAAGAAATGTTTTGTAATAAAAAAATAAATTTTCAACCTAAAAAAAAAGTAAATAAAAATAAAAAACAATATAAAATATAAACATAAAAACAATTCGGATTATAAATGTTTATCTTAAAAGTTAAAATTTACCATACCATATTATATATATTTAGTATATTAAATCTCACACATTTAACATTGGGCAACGTAAATATTGTTCATTTTATAACAAACCCACATTTGAATGGAAGGACCCACTAAAAAGTAAAAGAGGAACCGCCGGAATTGCTGGACAGGTCATAAATTAGTGGGGCTATGGCAGTCCGTACTTTTTCTTTGGCTCCGCTTTGTACAATTTCGAGGTCTTGAGTGCCCCCCACCCCAGAGTTTCCCCCCAAGTACTCACAGTTGACATTCAGCGCCACGCTGGTCTCCAGCGAATGACCCTCGGGCATGGCACGATTCCAAACGACGCATATGTACTTGGCACCATCGTCGGCCCGTCTGGGCAGTATCTGCAGCGTGGCATTTGTGTAGTGGTTCTTAGAGCCGCCCTTTAGCGCATACGATTGCAGCGGCACTTTGCTGCCCTCGCGGTACCAGCTGCAAACATTGCAAAAGATAGATAGATAGAGTGGGACACAGATACATTGCAGAGGGAGCCAGAAAAGGACGGCGATTTAGTGCCGAAAAAAATAAATGCTATGTGCCGGCTGGGATTATTAATGAAGGCGACCAGTTAAGTGATTTACTTGCCGCCGGATGTGCTTAAACTGTCGCTGACCACAGCGGCGACGATAGCTGCGAACCCAAAAATATATAAAAAATATTTTTAAAATCAAAACACTTTGCGATGCCGAAGTTCAAATGCTCTACCAGAAATAGCACAAAAAAATGTACGGGCTGTATCTATTCTAAATTCATCATATAACGATTAGTTTTAGTTTTGTTACTGTTACTGTTACATTTACTGTTAATGCTACTGTTACTGGTACTGTGTAATTCTTACTGTTACTATTTCTGTCGCTTTTCTTTATAATTAATTAATGTTAATTTTTCTGTTTATTATTATAATCTATTTAATTTGCTAATCTGATATAATATTATTGGTTATCAACTGTTTATGCTACTTTTATATTTATTTTCCTACTATTTCCCACTACTATTCCACAAATTTATTTTTACTGTTGCAGGCAGTCAAATATCTTTATAATGAGATTTTATCTTCAATTCCAGAAAATGTGTTATATAATTCCAAAAGACCCTCTGCAAGGGTATATCTTTCTAAAGAATATATATGTAAACAATAACCAAAAAAATGTACTCCCAAAACTGAACTATGAATTTTAATTTATTATGCGCTCTTACGTTATCATGGGATCCGGTGAGCCGCCAATGCTGCTGCAGGTCAACTCCAGGGGCTTCTCCTCGGTGGCAACCGCAATGTTGCCCGGCGTCACCATGGGCGGATGTGGTGCCGTCAGCACCGTCACATTGTAAAATTCCTGATGCACATCGGCGCCGGTGCCTTTGGCCTTGATGCGGCACTCGAAGCGTCCATTGTCCCGATTGTAGGAGGTGTTCTTAATTTGCAGATCGTAAATGCCGTGACCCGGCCGAAAGTCAAGTCTGCAAGGAAAGCAACGAGAAAAATGAGTGGGTTGTGTCGGTTAATAATGCGTAAAGCAGACATGATGAAAATATTTTCCATTTCATACAAAATTAACTGCGACCAGTTGTTAATTTGCATAGCTCTGAGGGTAGCGAAGTCATTTATGTGTATTATATACCTCATTATTTAATTGTTATTTTACCTTTTTACAATTTGTGTAATATACGAAAAATTTTAGAATATTGTTAAATTTTTTTTAAGTGAAATAAAGCAGAAAGTCGAAAGCAGATTAAAAAATTTACAAAATTGCGCCAATTAAAAAGTTTTATCTTAGTCTGCATAATGTTATTCTGTTAAAATTCTTGAACGAATAATTAATATGAACCTTGACAAAAAGTAACACGTTTTTAATTTAAATTCCAAATTAAGTTTTGACAAAGTTTTGGACAATGGAATTGATGTCATAAAGAAATTTTAAAATATGTTTATAGTTTGGTATTCATTAAAATTTATAATATTCTATTTCAACTATTGCACTTTGTAAATAAACACCAGACAAATGTTTAAAATTAATTCATTAACTTAAAAAGTTACTATGAAAAAAATAAGCTAATTTGAGGAGCTCTGTTTGATTATCCAAAAGAGTATTTCCATAAATTTGTTGGCTAAGTAATCGCATCTTCATGTTAATAACAGTCACAGTTGTCCTCACTTAAGATAATTTCTCGACAAGGCCAAGTTGGTCCAGTTTGTAGTTGATTCTTCTTGTTGAATATTTCTTGTTTCCATTCTTATTTTTATATCTGTATATATTTGTTGTGCTTGGCTTTTGTGTAAACCATTTGGTTTTCATGTGGCTTAAGAGGATGTTAGCGAAAGCCCGCGAAATAAAGTGAAAAATGCTCATGGCAAATTAAGCGTCGAACTCATTTTTGTGAATTTATTAGCTTAATTTCGGTGGCCAGCTTTTCGGTTGCCATGGGGGCCGCCACATTACATTTTGATTAATTTAACATATTTTTTGTTGTTGCTACTTCATTTTCTCTGGCCGCGGCATTTGCTACCTGGCAAAAAAACCAAAAACAAACCAACAGAAAGAGGCTAATACACTAAAAGAATATAAGGAAGAATTTTTTTGTAGGAATTTTTAAAATCCCGAACTCTGTCGAACTCTGAAAACTGTGTTTGAATTTGAAAATTTTAGCAACATTTTTAAAGAAATAATTCGTACGTAGTTCAGACATTTTCTTCTTCTGTAACACTTGGAATGATTCATACTTAATTAAGGAATATTGAAGAATATTACTTTGGTCAGTTTTTAGTTAGTTTTGACTTTTCTTTTTAGCAATAAAGGTTGATGCTGCACGAAAGTTATTTGAATGTTTAACATTTCAATGCAAATTTTATCGACGAAAATTTTAAACTTTATTTTTTCTGAGTGTACTCCAAAGTAAAATTCAATCAAGCGTAATAGCTCGAAACTGTTGAATACATTGTGGCTCAGACTAAATAAATGCTTTTAATGCCTAGTCCTGAAAGTCCTGCATGCAGACCTAGAAGGTTCTAGCTAGTACTTTACTTCCCTCTATACCCACCCTCTCACCCCCCTCCGGTTCATCAACGTCATTTATTCAACACAGCCACCGCAACGCTTTGTGTTTAAGTTTTAATTTCTCTTGATGAGATTTTTTCTCTGTTGCTGCCACAGAGGCTGCAGACTTATAAGGATGTTGGTGGTGGTGATGTGTGTGTGTGTGTGTGTGTGTGTGTAGGGGGTTAGGGGTGGGACAAATAAATCATGCACTCGACATTATTAAAGTAGATCTTATAAACTTCTTGAGTGCATATGCATGCCGACGAGGGCAAAGCGAGAAACTTTTTAAATAAAATTTCAATTTTGATAACTTTTATGGCAAGTCAACTTGCTGTACAGGGAGAGGGGGAGGGGTTTGGGGGCCGACCGCACACATGTGCAATTGCGAAGCCAAATGCGGCGCACTTCCGTTGCGCCAACTCAAATAGCATTTTGGGTGTTCACTGTTTTTCAGTTTCCAACTGCTGGGCCCAAGGAAATGGCTGCATTTTTACCGCTGCCAGAGATTTTCCTTCATTTTGTATACCCTGTATATATAAAATAAGTGCAGGAGGGTAGTCCTGTCATTCAAGAAATTGATCGATAAATATCGAATTTTTTTAAGCATTATAGGAGTTAGAAATACGAAATTTGCAAGAAAGGTATTCGTAGTATAAATGAGTTAAAATATTTTATTGTATTTTGTAACTTATAGCAGATATTAGGGTATCATGAAGTCTTTCACTCGCGCTGGGTTTTCTTGCCCACTTACTGGGTTTTCTTGCCGCTGCATTTCCGGCTGTGATTTTTACGAGGCTGCATCTTGAGTTTTGTATCGCGGAGGTGGGTGTGCGTGTGTATGTGTGTGTGTGTGTGTATGCCAAGTGCTGCAGCTCAACCGAAGCACATAATTGCCTCTGCCTCTGCCTCAGCCTCTGCTTGTAGCCCCAGCTGCTGCTGCTGCTGCTGTATGTCCTTCGCCCGGGCAGGACCAAAAAGGAATTTCTAATGTGAAAATAAGTGCTGCCTCCGTTATTATGTTGCATCGTCGCAGGACTTATGCAAAACAGTCGCAGAATTGTTATGCAAATTGCAGCCAATTACATGGCAAATGCCTGCCTTGCCCAACAGCCCCTCCCATTGCCCCAGTCCCAACCAACCCCCCTCCGCTCTCACCTGCTGCTCTCCTCAGTTCCAACATATCTCTCGATATCGAATTGGCCTCTACGAATGCATTGAACAACCACACTGCACTACACTCATTTTCCAGATAACTGATTTTGCCAGAGAACTAAATTCAAACATATAAAATATAAATATACAGTGCATGTTGTATGTATATTGTTTGCTCAGTGGCATTAAATTTTTATATTGTAAAACTAGTAAGATATGTGTTTAGACAGCTTTCGAAATCTAGTGCAAACGTATAAAAACATATTATAAAAAATAGTTAATAGTTAATTTATTTGTAAATTATAAGGTATTATAGAATGAAGTTTGCAACTAGCATACTTTCTCATCGAATTATATATAGATAACTGATTACTAAATTTCTGTTCTTATATTATAAGGCATCGATGCCTTGCAAAGCAATAAATATATATATACAAAACAAAAAAAATTTCTGAAATATTGTATAGACTCTTGTATATATAAAAAATCGTTAATATGAATATCGATTAAAATTACTGTCGAAAACGTATATTAGAATTTAATCTTTCATTACCACAGTGAAATAATAAATGTAATATACAGATAGTTTGTTATAATTGATTACTTATATTAATGATCCTCTCATTAGCCATACTAATAGTTATTTATCGATTAATCGATGTATGGAACAATATTATATAAATTTATCGATTATTTTGAAATAAACATTATTTGCAACATGTGGCACAGTGTTGTCCAGGTCCAACTGTTAGGCAAATTGTCGTCCCCTCGCTGTGACCGTGCCACGTGGCAACCTGGGGCATGCCACCGGGCTTGTTAACTGTAACTAAAGCTCGCGTCTGCTCGTTAGTGCGGCACAAACTATTCGTATAGCTGCCAGATTATGTTATTATCGGTATTATTATCGAGTCTCGTCTCGACTCGACGAGTCAGACAGCTCCTAGGAGGGAGGCTGGCTCCTTGCTGCAGGTGGCCATTTTGGTTTTGTTGTTCTTCTTTTTTTTTATTCTTCTTTTTTGTTAGCTATATTTTGTGGCACATTATGCAGTTGGGGAGAGGGGAGGCAGCTGCTGATGTTCGCATGCCAAAGCGCCGTCTCATAAAATAATAAACTTTTTTTGCAGCTGCCAACACTTTGGTCTTGTCTTTGGCTCCAGTGGAGAAAGATTAAAAAGCGCGCGCGCAACAAAATTGACGCGTGGCAAGGATATGGCAAGGACTCCTTGGGCAGCTCGTGCCCCCGCCAATGTCAACGATGTGCGTTATGTGCGGATAATTGACTTTTAAAATGTGTGAGAGATATCACAACAACAACAACAACAACAATAACAACAACAACAACAAAGAGAACAAGAACAACGCGAAGCTTCCAAAAGGGTCTGCGTATAATTAAACGGCATATTGTCACGCACCCTTGCAGCAGGACGTGGAAGGAGCAGTTGGACCCCACGCGTCAAGGACAAATGGGGGAGCAAGGACTTTTGGAGCTCCGACACAAAATGACTGTCGTTGTTTTCGTGCTCGTTGCTGTTGTTGTTGTTGTTGCCATTAAATGTTGCACGTTGTTGTTGCTTTAAACAAATGGTGCATGCAATGATATGTGGGTGTCAACGAGTGCGGGGTGTGGGGGGATGTGGGGGGAAAGGTGTTGGGTTAGGTTAAGAACTGGCAGCTAAAAGCAACAAAGTTGTGAAGGCGTTTAAGAAATGGGAAGCAATTCGGAATTAGATTAAATAAAGTGTATAATGGATAATATAGGAGATTAGAAATATTCGAATTAGTATGCAAGAGATGATAAAATTATATAGCACAAAATTAGATTATTTGACGCAGAGCCTTACAACAAATGTAACGGGAGCCTCTCAGTAAGGGAAAAAGTCGTTTAATCGGAAAGTAACCTGATATTAAAGCATTGATAAACACATGTAATTAAATAGAAACTTCAACAAATTTCAGTCTTACATGAAAGTCTTAAAGGGAAAAAATTGAAGCTTAATTTCTTATTTATTTTGTAGAATGGAACTGCAGTATATATATTTAAAAAAATATATATGTTAAATTAAATAAATTAAGATTACAAAAAAAGTTTTATTATTTATATCAAATTATTATGTTATAAAAAGTTGTGTGTGATTTTTTTAAAAAATTAATAAAAATTGTCAATAATTGTATTAGAAATTTCCATTCCTATTTTTAAGTACAATTTATCAATTAGTTATTAATGAATTAATTGCACTAGCAAATTAAAATGCGGTTCCCTTACGAATTATATTTTAATGTTCTTAAGCATTTATATAAGTTATGTCAATAGCTTATCGTAAATCTTGACTGGTCAACTTGGGCAGGCTTCACTGTGTCAACACACTTTAATCAAAGGACATGCAGGCATTATATTTACGTGCACCCACAGCCACAATGATATGATTAAGATCTGACGACTATGCCATGACCTATAACAATCGATTACGAATAGCCGTAGACAATGGACCAATAAAGCGGAGAACAAGCGTAGCAAATGATGGAGAAACCGACTCAACTCGACTGGACTCCATTCGACTCGACTCGAGGCAACAGCATTCATCAAGTTATTCACACAATTTCCGCCTGCTGCGGCTTGGGTTGTCCCAATGTAACCCCCCCCCCCCCCTGATTCCACCCCTAACTTGTGTCCAGTCGAGCCGCTTGTCCGACTGTCCGATTGCCCAATGATTGTGGACTGGTCCAAATGCCGCTGCCAGTGACTTATTTATGCAAATGGCCATAACAAATGAGGCGCACACTGACAACGAGGCGGCTGAAACGGTAGGGAGGGGGTCGGGGGGTAAGGGGGCCCAGCTGAATGCCGACCGCACTGTGGAAACGATTAATTTGGCGCTGGGACACAGTCACAGTTAGAACGACGCCATTATAAAGGGCTGACCCTGGGGCCAAATGGTGGTCAATGAGACAAAGAGTGAATGCGGCGCCGAGTAGGGGGAGGGGGGTGGGGTCGGCGGGGAAGTTGGACGTGCAGAGACGCCGCCGGAGATGTCCGGCGTATTGCGGAATTGTGCCTAGTCGCCACGGAATAATGAGACGCGGAATGTGATAGATGGCGTGTGAACGCATATCGTTATCGATATCGAAAATATCGAAAATACAATTTGCATTACAAGTCATCATAAAACTAGTTTCTCAAGAAATTATAGTAATAATAAGAAATAAGAATCGGCAAAGTCCATCTATATAACAATAGTATCGAATGAACTTAAGACAATATGCATTGTGTCCACAAACAATTTATCGGCATTCGTATTGCTTCAGTTCTGGAACAATCTGGTTTTCTTTGGTTCCTGATAAGGACACATATTGAATGTAAAGCGAAACACACTTTTACTTTTTAATAAATTGTATACTATAAGAAAAATTTTATTTTACTATATAAAATAGAAATACTAAATCTAACATTTATGTTGATGTATTGAAATAATATCATAAAATTCAAAATATAAATCTGTTAAATTAAATTATAAATTTATTTTTTTTTATTTTATTTTATTGTTTTTTTTTTAAGTAAAAAGTAATGCGTATAATGAAACGTATCTCTCCGATATATTTATTGGCACATTTTTGCCATCTCTTGCTCATTATTGAAACATGTTGCTTACATTTGTTATGCAAAGGCGACATTCCTGCCAAATTTGACGAGGGGGTGGCGGGGTGGCGATGCTAGCTCGTTGAGTCGCATATACAAATATATATATATATTTGTATTCATCAGGCTTATTGGTATATATCACCCTTCCCGGTGTCCCACCCATATTCATTCATTCCGTTTATTTGGTTTCTATAAATGCCTTAGCAAGACCCCCTACCCCTCTCCTCCTCCCACAGGCTGCTCATGTGCAACTCATCTCTATTACCAATTTGCTGCTGTGTTGGCCTTATCTGGACCTATGCTCCCTTCCCTCCCCTTCCCTCCCCTTCCCGCCCCGCCCCTCTGCCATCCACTAACACGACACGGAACCCACGCATCTGATGCCATCTTCTTTGGGCGCTGTCGCTTTTGTGCCTTTCACATTCAATGCAATGCGTGTGTGTGTGTGTGTGTGTGTGTGTGTGTGTGCGTGTGTGCTTGTGTGTCCTTGCTAAACTATTCACATGTTTATCCGCGGCCTTTCCAACACTTTTGTGTGATGCTCTTTAACGGTAAATGTGTGCTGCGAATGACAGCAATGTGACAGGGCAAGGCAACAACAACAGCAACAACAACAACAACAACAGCTAAGAGTTAGCAGTCAGCAGGAATGTTATCCTTGGCAAAGGTTTTAGTGTCACTGTCAGCAGGTGCTGATAATAAAGGACAGCACATATGGTAAGGACACAGGTCAAAGCTGTTGCTGACACTCCCAAACATTCACTAATCAAATGTTGCCATAGCGCGTTTCACACACACACACACTCATACACACACAACACGCTAATCAAATTGTTTACTTTGCATACGCAGCGCGCACTGAACGTGGATCCAAATGCATTTGAATGCTAGAGCAAACAGCAAATGACTGAGAGATAGACAGAGACAGCGAGTGAGCATTGCTTCTGCTGCAGTGCAATCTGAGATTGACATGCATACATATATCAGCCTGTCAACATGCATGCATACATATATATGTGTGTATAAGAGCATTAAATTGCATTGTAAAGAGAAGCGGCAACAGCGTTTGTGATCAGCATATATTCTAAACGAGCTGTGCTTACAGTTGGAAATTGAGTTTAATAAATTTGTATACAAAGCATCGATTGCAAAGACCAACAACAACAACGCCTGCCGATCACCGCTCACACGATTTCAAAAGAGAGAGAGAGCGAGGCGTATAAGACGCAGCTGTTAACAGTAGAAGAGCAAACGAAAGCAATTGCAATTTGCACTGAAAAGGTATTTAAAGGCTTAAAGGGTTTAGCATGCGATAAGTGCTTTCCAACATACTGGAAAGAGTTTCTGTAAAGAGGTCATGCACAACAACAACAACACTAAGCCATGACTTTTCATTTTGATAATTTTAGTGCTTATATGAATTGAAGTTTTGAAAGGAATGTCCATTTGCAAAGCGTCTTATGTGCATGTGTGTGTGTGTGTGTGATGCTTGCATATTTCGCCTGTCACTGATTTCTCAATAGATTTCACAGTGAAATATGCATAAATCATATCGTGGCTGCTTCGGTTCGGGCGTTAAGCAAAAGTCAGACAGACCGACAGTTGAACATACACACACACACACACACACACACACACATACACAAACTGTGCTTGCGGTTTGCGTTTTATGCAGCACTTTTTGTGTACTGTCAGTTTTTATTTGAGCAGCAGCAGCAGTAAAATTTTCTGCTGTGTTGTCGCCGCAGTCAAAATGACTGTGAAAAATAAATATTAATATGCCAAGATAGAGAGAGCATCGTGTGGTCTGCAAACAAACACACACGCACAGCTGATGCACATATAAGACCGAACAACGCTTGCCCTAACAAAGACTCCCCCTTCTCTACGTTTATCGCGCTTATTTTGCGTAATATACATAATAAAAGCACCGGCTACTTCCACTGCGCTCACTTCCATTCTTCCATTCTTATACTCCCGCTCTTCTACCATGTCTCATAACTTATAATCTCTGTGAAAGAAATTGCAGCAGCGACGCGAGCGTTGCGGGTAACGTCAAATTTACGAGAATTGTGTGCTCCTCACGTCTGACGTCTGCTGGCTGCCGTTGGCGCTCTCCCTCTTCCGCTCACTTACTTGTTCAATATTGTTGCGGCGGCAGATTTACGAGTCGTAAGTCGTGTGTGTGTGTGTGCGTGTGTGTGTGTGTGTGTGCGTATGTTGTGGACACTTTGCATATTTATAGCGACAGCAGAAGATATTATAAATTTGGTAAGATGTTTATATTCCCTTGGCATCCCTGGAGACATTTAGATATGGTCATGTCATATTTTTCAAGTAATAGAAATATTTTTCATTCTATTCAATAGAAGAACGCTAATATCCCTGAATTTAAAGTAGCTGCGATCAACATTTAAATGTTGATACCTAACTACCTCACTCTTGTATTCAGAGCTTCCATATTCTCATAATTTGTCATCTGAATTCGGTCTCTTTTTAAAATATGTTCAATACATAAATTTTTTCGAAATTTTCAATATAATAAGTTGTGTAAAAAATTTATTTAAAAATTAAAATTGGTTATTTATCTATTTTAATTAAGTAGCAATAAGGAGATACAATTTTGACATTAAAATCACAGCTTCCATATTTCAAACTCCCCTAGGCAAAAAAATCTAAAAAAGTTAATGGTAGTTAAATTGAATACGATCTTCATTATATGATTTAAAGGACGTTCCGCAGATATATTACGATTTATAGAATGCTTTATGTTAATTGTATCGCAAACACGAATTAACGAAGTTTTTCTAGGAACTGCGTTTTATTAACAAATTAACTTGATTTTTTTATATCGCAGAGCATAAGTTTTATTTTTATATACACATTTTATGTGAAAGCCTTCAGCGAGAGTAGAAAACCTTCGCTACTCTCTGGATTCTCTTAGCACTTTAATGTCCTTTTGTTCCTCTTGTTTTTTTTGTTTTTTTTTTGTTGGTTTGTCCGTTCGTCACTTTGCATATTTTGCCGTTTTCAGCAGTTTTCGCAGCTTGTGCATAAATATGATGTTGATTTTTATGATTTTTATAATGTTTCATTATGTTGCGTTTTACGACTCTTGCGGGAACACACATGGCCGGGTCATATATGCTGCTCTGTGCGGATGCGGATGCGGATACACAATGCACTCACTTCGTTTTTGGCCTAATTTATGGGCTCTACTTGGCATTCTTGTTATCTACTTTTGGGCCTCTGCTTAACAGTTCTAACACTCGGTGGCCCGCTTTACACATTTTATGTGCGCTCAAAAGCCAATTTCGTAGAGATTTTGTAACGGCCCATGGCCGTCGAGGAAACTTGCGCCCCATTATAAGCGCATAATCTTTAGAAAACACACACAACAACAACAACACGCACACTCGCATAGACAACGCAGGGCTAAAAATAAAATGGCTAAGACCCCCTAAGCTGCCCCTCTAAGCTGCTCGTGTCCCACTGTCCCACACTATTTTGTGCCAACGACATGCTGTTAGATAATTTTGCGCTTGGCTACCGCATTACAGTGAAACTTCTTTGAAGCAAACTTGCAAATTCCTTATAAATATAATATCGTTTGGAATTTTTGAACGTTTGCCTTGCCAATGTTGGCAAATTGTCGTCGGAAGGAGCACAAAAGCTAAGAAAGCTAAAACTAGTTGTTAAGCTTTCTGTTTTCTGTAGGCTGGGCTAGTAATATTTTATAAATTAAATATATTATAAATAATATTGTCTATTTAAAATTAACGATTCTTAAACAACGAGCTTGTAAATGTTAAAAAATAATATAGGCAATTAAAGAATTTTTTTATAGTTTATTTATAATAATATGTAAAAAGAAACAAACTATATATATTGTTTATTTTTATTATTTGTATAAAATATATTTGCTCTTAATTTCCACTCTTCTTGAGTAATAAAAGAAGAAAGCTCCAACTTTTAGTCAACGGATATATTTTACTAAAATGTTGAAAACTTCTTATCAAAATTTGTTATTATTGTCTAAAATATGTCTATATCTATTTTTACCTACATAATTTGCCAACTTTGGAAAATGTTTCATAAAACTGTATTAAATTGTTGCTTTAATGAGGCCCGACTGTGCCTGTCAAATGTGTTTCTGATGTGCCCTGTGTCGTCCCTGTGCCCATCCTAAGTCCCGGGTTCCGGGTCACTTGAACAATTTTAAAGCGCGTTTTTGGACAACAGTTGGAGATTGAGTTGGAGCTCGTCTAATTTCTGTGGGCACTTTTTTATGGCTCTCGCCTTACAAATGAGTTTCTGCTCGGCGCAAGGCCAATGCCGTGGCTCCCGAGGGAGGGGCCTTCGGGCGTGCGGGCGTGTGGGCGTGTCCGGGGTTGAGGGCTGAGAGGGGCGTGTGTCAAGCTCGACGAGTTGGTCGTTCAGTTCTATTGCCTGCTTTATGACAGTTTCATAGACTTTTTATGTTTATGTCCCGGGCGTTTAGTGACGCAGCTGTTGCGCCATGGACATCACTTGTCCAAACGTGGGGGAATGAGGGGGGGAGGTGGTTGCTCGGCGGCTGTTTTCATATTTGCGTTTCTTATCTGCACGTAATTAAGGCAATGGACACAACCGGCTGGTGTTGCTCCTTGGAGGCCTGAGCGCAGTTCTAATCATCGTCGCCATCAACATCATTGGCAGCAGGGGCGTAGTTTGATTGCTGCGGGGGGTGTGAAGTCGCTTTGGGGGGTGGCTTGTCAACGGCGCCCTTAACCCTTGGCATCCAAAATAGCAGCATTTATGCCGCTGGATTGTTGTTGTCGTTGTTGCCGGCAAAACTATTTGGCTCTCACAATGCTCACGGGAGCAATAATGTCTGGCAACCCCCCCCCCCCCCCCCCCTTAACTGCCGCCAGAAAACAGCTGCTGCTGCTGCTGCGCCCCCTTGTGGCATCTCTGAAAGAGCTCCTCATCATTGTTTATGTCAGCTTGTATTTATTTCTTGTTGTTGTTGTTGTTGGCCCCAGTAACCCAGCTACGAGTTATTCAACCTGCCAGCCCTCGACATATTTGCACCTGCGGCATTTTCATTCCCAGACTTATTCACCCGCTCTCAGCGCTCGGCAGCTTTCCACTGATTGCTAACAGGTTACAGTTAACAGTTACCAGATTTTCGCTGTTGATTTTGCCTTGAATTTTTAATTACGCGCATTTTAATGGCAGCTTCCATTTTACCCCTTTTATTTTTTTTTCTGGCCCGCGCTTTTCCGCTCTGGCTGCTCATTTGAACAGCAAGGGTTGGAAAATGCATTCGATATAATATAACTTATGATAATTGTATAATATTCAAGTAATTTAAGCTAACGGCTTTCTAATAAAAAGGTCGCAAAATTATGAAAATAATTTTAATTTAATTATTAAAATAGTTTATTAGCTGAAATTATATTACAAAATATGAAAAGCAGGCAATTAAATCCGTTTAAATATATAATGTTATTTTTATATATGTATTGTCTAAATTAACTGTGAATGACCATATTAAAAGCAGGTAATTAAATATGTTTAAATATATAATATTATTTAATATATGTATTGTCTAAATCAGGTCAACATAGTTTTTTTTATGTTATAAAAAAATTAAATTTTAAAATTGAAAGCATGAAATTGGCTCTCTTCTAAAATATGAATAAACCTTTACCAACTTTTATCAGATATGACTAATATATAGATTGTCGATTAAGTAGGTTAAAGCTATGTGTGAATTTCTATCCGACATATGCTGCTATATGTGTTTGCAGAGGATCTTAACTTTTTGCCCAACGCAGATTGCTTTTTCTTCTTTTCAATGAAGCCACATACACACAATGAGTAACCCCGTTGAAAATTAATTATTTCTCCTTCTTCTGCTGTTGTATCATATCATTATCTGTTTATAGTCGCTTGCTGTTGTTGTTGTTTTTGTTGTTGTTGCTGCTATCAAATTTTGCGTGCTGCATTTTAATGAGTGCTTGCCCCATGCTCAGATATCCGCACATAGCTTGGCTGCAGCATTTTCCCGGCTTCTAGCACTTAATGAGCTAACCTCCTCTGCATCCCCCTCCCCCTACATCACCATGCACATACTCTAGTTAACATGCCTTTAAGTTGAGTTAACGTTAAATACGCATTTTAAAAAGCGGCGCATTAAATTTGTGCGGATCGCACGAATGTCCTTAAGCCAATTTTGATAAGCGAGACTGAAATTTCGTTTGTGAGTATGGGTGTGTGTGTGTGTGTGTGTGTGTAGGCACCGCCTTTTGCTCATTGTTTGCCAATGATGCTCGCGCTCAAGGAAAGAAGGAATATTTCTACATTAAAGGTGACAGCGGCAGACGTTGACATCGTCTCCTGTTCGTGCCTGTCACTTGACGCTGGCAGTCAGGACAACGTCGAGGACGACACAGGAAGCAAACAAACAACGCAGCAGTGTAAACATTCAACGGGGGGCGGCTAGCGGTGGGGGCGTGCCCGTGCGCAGTGCGTGTGTTTATTTTGTCGTAAATTGATTTTAACAGTGAATGACAAGCAACAGCAACAACAACAAAAAACAGGACAAAGCACGCGCCACATTTTGCACCATTTAAAAATGTATTTAAAAATGTAGAGCCGGCTGTGAAGAGGGGTGGCGAGGGGGACTGCAGCGTTAGGGCGTGTATTCATTTTTTTGATTAGAAAAATTATAACATAAAATTTATGTTAGTTGCAAGCGCGACAATCACGAAGTTTACAGGCAAGCAGCAGCCGTAGTCGAAGGTGGGCTAGAAGAGGAAGCTGATGGCAAGAAGACAGGCCAAGGGAATGTGTGAGACGAGTGTGCGTGCCTAAGCTATACCCTGCATCCTGTTCCAAATTGATCAAACAAACTTGAAAGCAGCTAAATCTTTTCTCTTGTTATACCCATTGGAAATGGTTAAAGGGGTATAATGGCTTTGTGCAAATGTATGCAACAGGAATAATCTTAGACCCCAAAAAGTATTTGATGGGGACGTGTACAGCCATCTCGTAAACTAAAAAAGCAAGAAAGCTAAACTTTTCGAATATAATATTCAAATAGATTTTAATACTAATAAATAATTAATATTAAATAAAATTGATAAAAGCTAGATTTAACACATTATTATAGTTTATTACGTTCTCAAAGGGCAGGAATAAATTTTGCAAGTACAAGGTATTTTATAGTCGAGCACTTCCGACTTGAACACTCATACATGCTTAAACTTTGGGAGTTTGGGATTAAGTATTAATAAATTTGAAAAATCCCAAAATCTTATGTAAAATTAAAATAGGGCATCATATTTCTATATAAATATCTTGCCTTTATTTGATAAAACTATTGACTGTGAAAACCGATATTAATCGATATTTTATTATTAATAAGAAACACTTAATTTGCTTTTATATTGTTCGAAATATGCTAAGGAAACTGAGTCTGGAAATTTTAGCTTATCATATTGCGATTGTAACTTATCGACAAAGTAATATTCTAGAGAATTGAGTCGATATTTGTCGATTTTATAAAACTTGGTGAAATTAAAATACATTGAACAACACATCTCCGAGATCACAGACAGAACAGACAGATCAACAATATGATAATTTAGCTGCTGCATACGGTTTACATAACAATATACCCTATTTGCTTGGCATTGTCAGTGAACACGTGGTATGAAAAGAACAGCATAACAAGTGGCAACAGAAGCCCCCAAAGGCTGTTAATGGCTTCCTTTCAAGGCTGCCGTGTCCTGCTGATGGTGCCACTGCCACTGCTGCCGCCCATGCTCCACCTCGAGCTGTGTTCCTGTGTGCTGCTAAGTTAGCTAAACTGTGTGTTGCGGCAACCGCAAACAGCAGCAGCAGCAACAACAAGCTTAATAAATGTCGACACAAAAGGTGGCACTGAACTGGCAAGGGGTGGGGCGATCTGTGTATGTGTATGTGTGTGTGTGTGTGTGCGTATTTGAGTGTGCTGCCTGTCTTGCAACATGTTAAGCAGGTGTTTCAAAATCACTTACGCTAAAATATAACAGCAACAAAAACGCCAGCAACGGCGGCAGCATAAATACAAAAGTTGTCAAGGTGGCTGCTGGCTATAACAATAACAACAACAACAACAACAACAAATAAGAGCAACAACAACAACATATAACAACGCGACAACAATTGACAACCACAAGAATAACAACGCGAATAAGCAACAAATTTTAGTTGACAACAAGCGCAATACGCGGCGTATGAGCAATGTGCAACAGCACAATTTGTGGCTTGGCAACTACAATTAAGGCACAACTTTTTCCATAGTAAAACGAAGTTTTTTATATAAAATATATTTATATAATATTTATGGTATATGGAATAAAAATATTTAATAAAATATATGCTCGAGATAGTTAGAAAGTTCTACATAAAAAATATTTATACAATGTTATGTAATATTATATATTACATGGAAATTTATTTTTTCCCAATATTTAAAATGTAAGACATTATTTTATAATAATGTTATTTAAAACCAAATTATACCTAACTATCTTTTCATCTTCATCTTCAAAGAATAGAGATACCCTTTTTGTTTGTTGTGCAGCAGGGTTAAAAAAGTAGGCTGGATGAAAAGAGTGTGCAAATATATGTATTTGTTTATTTACACAAAGCTATCAAAGCAAATCTTTTTACTAAATGCCATAGCCTTAAGTTCGCAAAGTAAATATTTTTATGTATAAATTAAAGTTACTTTTACATATTCCGAGTTCAGAGTAATTATGGTACGGTTTACGCATATCTTTCGCTGAATTGGGTTCAAAGTTCGCTTTGATGGAATCCCAAAGTGAATTTAAATTGGCTGTGATGTGGTGCAAAGCTCACAACATATGGGGCATACCCGCCGTATTAAGTGCAATTGCAAAAATACAACTAAATAATTCATAAAGTGGATGGGTCTGAGCAGCAGGAGAACGTCGGAGAAGCAGTACCGAGACAGTGTGTGGTAGGAAGTCGAGGGAGCAGAGCGAGGGTTAAAGGCGGAGGCCGAGGCGACAGTTTCCTGTTTGCCTCGCTCTGTGGCTGCGTCTGTTGTGGCGAAGGACGGCGGCCGGAAGTACACGTTGACAAGTCGCACTTCGTACAGCGGACAACTTCCGCCCGCTGTTGCTGCTGTTGTTGTTGCTGCTGCTTTTTGCGGTTGTCCGTGGAGCAGAGCATTGGAAGCTTTATGAACTTCACATGGCGGCGGGTGGTCGCACAACTCACGCGTTTGTTGTTGGTGTTGTCTATTTGCATAGGGGGTCAGTGTTGTAGTTGTTATGCGTATGTGTTTGTGGGCTTAAGCTAACTTTAAATTAAGCTTAGTGGCTAAAATTAATTTACGCGTCGCCATGCAGCATAACAACACCACACCACAACCATAAGCAGCAATAACACTCATTGCAACATACAACCTCTGGCCCTGAGCTGGTTCGCACTGGAAATCTGTTGCAAAATCACTGAACCCAAACCAGAAGCAGGCTTTCCGCAGCTGCCTCTGCAACGCGGCAAGTCGTTAAATTCTCTGCACGCAGCACAGTAAATGTTCTGCTTGAAGGCGTATGTGCCATTAGTAAGCTCCTTTTTATTTCATATGAAGAATGAAAGCAAGTATTTTTAAGGATTATTTTCTAGTTGCAATAGAAAATTATACAAGGGGTCTTCTGAAAAAATAAAATATATACAATTTTTAAGGTAACAAACATAAATATTTCAAATAATAATTTGTATTTTATTATTTAACAGCCTAAAACGCAATATTTCTATATTCTATTTGTCGGTATTAAAACTGCAACCTGCCTAAAGCCAAACCAGTTCGCGCACATAAATGCATTCAAAAACATTAGCATTCCACCTAACAATATAAAGCTTAATTGAACTTTTTACTCAAGTTCATTCATTTGGACAAAAATTTTATTTTTAAACTGAAATGTAGAATTAATCTAAAAACCGAACCATGAACCAAAAGACCAGCCTCATGAAAATCGGTTGAAAATCGGTTACGTCTGGGGAAAGTTCAGACCTATCCCTTTATGGGTACACTGTGGGTATATATTCGAAAATTTTTTACATGAATTTGGACCAAAAATTTTATTTTTAAACTGAAATGTAGAATTAATCTAGACACCGAACCATGAACAAAAAGACCAGCCTCATGAAAATCGGTTGAGCTTTGGCAAAGTTATGACTAGGGAAAGTTGAGACCTATCCCTTTATGGGAGCACTAGGGTATATATTCGAACATTTTTTACATGAATTTGGACCACAAATTTTATTTTTAAACTGAAATGTAGAATTAATCTAGACACCGAACCATGAACAAAAAGACCATCCTCATCAAAATTGGTTGAGTTTTGACAAAGTTACGACTGGGGAAAGTTGAGACTTATCCTTATTTGGGAACACTATATTTATATTATATTATATGTTTTAATACATATTTTTTAAAAACAAATAAATAGATGTTAATAGTATTATTATTCAACACATTGTTAAATGTAGTTTCCGCTGTTGTATAGTTACAATTCAAAATCAGATATCTTTAATCCGGATTGTTTCTATTTATATATGTCTTTATTTGTATTTATATATATTTAATTGCCTTTTAAGCACATTTAAAGCTTTATATAACTCAAAGAGGGTTTTAGATGTGGTGCTGACACATTTTTTGTAAAAGATGTGGGCAGTGATTTATGTCTATCTCAAGCTGTAAAATCAGTCAAGCCTGCTGTTAAAAATAAATAGTATATATATAAACACATTGTTATTGCCTGTTGAACAGCTTTGAATGCGTCCAATTTATCTATTGTCCGTTTTTTTTTTATTGGTGCTCGCCCATTAACAAGAGTTTAATTGTCTTTTGGTGGGCCGCCTGCACATTTTGTGGGCAAACAAAAGGCAACTGTCAGCAACGGGACGGAAAGAAAGAGGGACAGCGGGCCAAAGTCTGGACCTGAAAAGCAAACAAAGCTGCAGACAAGGCTTGCAATGCTTTTTATATAACAAGGATCCCAAGGACTGCAGATGAAGCTCAGTTTACTCTCGATTGTTGCCTTTGCTGTGCTTTAGTTTTTTCTTTTTTTTTTTTTTGCTCTGTTTTTTTTTTTTTTGTCTCTAATATTTGATTGTGCCCTTTTTGTTGTTGGCTGCATTGACACCACACAAAAGGCTAATTGAAATGTTAGCAGGAGTCACATTTTTATAGCCTACTTCAAGGAGCGGCAAAAAAAAACAAAGAGGCGCATATATCTAGTAGGCATAATCCCTGTTGCCGTTGTTGTTCTTGCTGTTGGCAAAATGAAAAATTGTTTTTTAAATGAATTCAATAAAGCGTGAGAATCAACAAAGAATCCAAATACGAATTGGGGCTGACTTTTGTGGTAAAGGCGGCTGTGGACACAGGACTCACTGGGGGAGCCTACAAAGCGACAGCCAGTTGGCTGCCAGTCTTATTTGCATTTCAATTTGCATAAGTGTTCCCACATATATATATACAAAAATATTGTAATAATATTACACCTGGGAAAATATCCATGATTTTGTACTCAAATCAAAACCAAATTCACGCCAAAATTTCTTAACCTGTAAAATTTTTTTTTTACGATTAAATTAGCAAGGTAAAGTTTGAAGTACAGAATGAAACTAGAATTTAGTAAGAATATATAATTTCTAATCAAGGTATACTAGAATTTAGGAATGTTTCTCTGAGTGTACATAAATACACAATATATATGCTCATGGTGCTGATAGATGTTATGCCCACATCGCAGTATGCGTGTGTGTATGTGTGTGTGGGTGTGTGTAGGTGTGTGTAGGTGTGTGTGTGTGAGACAAGTCAAACGAATCGGAACCAACACGTGTTGCCACATATTTTGATCTATGCATTCGTCTCTCTGTTCATGCGTGTGCCTGTCTGTGCAAGGTAAAGGTTAAATGTTGACCCGCATTCGCATAAAAGCGATACCGAACTAGTGGGTTGAGCCCGCTTCTCTATGTGTTCAGCGTTCGTTTTGTCCGTGTCTCTCTCTGGGCTGGATTCGCTATTGATAACAGCCGACTTTTGCATAAATAGCAAAAATTATTGCGCCATCCATCACAAAATGGGAAATGTGTCAGCTTGGAATGGCATCCTACAGTAGCGAGCAAGAACAATTTCAAAAACAACAACAATACCAGCAACCATAAAGGGCTACAAAACATCAAGCAATTGATTTAATTCCATACGCTAAAGCAACGAATTTTGGATGCTCTACTAGAAATTGTACTATTTTTAATATGAGAACTGCTTTACTTTAAAAATCATTTGAAATTACTCAGACTTTAATTCTAAGCTTAAAGTAAATTTAAAAACAATTTTTTTACGTTTTATTTCAAACCCCCTCAGATGTTGCTTACAAAAATTTTTTGATTTTACGCAATTATTAGTAGTAATAACTATTACGTCAAATCTGATAACAATTTCACTTGAAACCATTACAGAGTATTTATGCAATAAAAAAGTTATCCATTAAACAGCGGAAAAAGTCAATGCCGTCCTGGCAATTTTTCAACAGATGTTCTTTTGGCAAGATGCCAAACGTGGTTTGCTTTTATTTTTGGTTTGAGACAGAGAGAACATGTTTTTTATTTTTCACGGGCAACCACAACAAAGGCGCCTTGTGGCAGTCTTTTAAATTGCGCGCACCACGAAAATCAAAATTAAAAATCGATATGTTACAAGTCTAACATGAGTTTCATATTAAATTTCTTTTAACGCAATTGAGAAGGCTTCTTTGTTGTTGTTGCTCGTGGAATTTTTATCTGCTGCAAGACAAGACTGAAAAAAAGAAGAAAAATGGTAAAAATGTTGTTTTGATTGTTTCCGAAATGTTGACGGCACTCAAACACAAAATTCCAATATCATGACAGAAACAGGCTATCCCCCGAAAAAAAAAAACATTGAATGGGATCTGACAGCTGGAGAGGTGGAGCATAAGTCTTATATGCATGTGAACGCGTTGTTAAAGCAAATTTCATGTCATCTAGATGACAACATTTTTGAAGAGGACAAAGTGCAAATGGACACCGAAACAGAGGGAGGTAGCATGCAGGGCCTGGACCCTACCTTTTTGAAGCGACATAAGGCCAACTGCTGGCATCCCATATCCACTACCAGTCTTACCAGTGTCGACCAGCTAACGAGTCTGCGTTGATGAATGTCCCAAAAAAAAAGAGTTTTTTTTTAATAATTCTGCATGTTGCTCTATCATTAGTAAAATGTAATTTCGGTGCAGCTGCCAGCTGTAGAGTGCAGTAATCTAATCACACTTCAATATCTACTCTGATAATGATTGTAAATCAAGTTTCACAAACATAAGTATTCTGTAGAATCTATTACTGCAATAGCCCACACATCAAATTAGTTACATTCTGTTGCCAACATTTTACCGAAAAAAAAAATAATAAAAATGAAATGAAAAGCCATCAAAATTTGATGCTCAAAGTAATTCCAGCAATTTGGATACCCCGCACTTTGAAGTATGGGTTGTTTGCTTCTGAATATTTGCTTTGATTGCAAGTTAACTCAAAAAAAAAAAAAAACAACAAAAATTATCAGATTTGAAAATTCCAAAAATTATTTTCAAAATTGTTTAAAATAGTTTTCCGTGATATGGTGATAATATAGTGTAATAATAATTGTATGTTATACATTTTTCTCAGGGTATTTAATTGTTTACCCCCAACAAATTTTCTATACAAATTTTTGTTCATATTATTGGCATCTGCTGTAGTTGGTTTCATGCCTCGTGGCAACGCCATTAGCCCACACTCTGAGCCCATATAAATCAAGCAAATTGTTTAACGCGCGATTAGCAAAATTTAACAATAATTTTCTTTTGTTGCCGATCTATTTGGTGTTTTTGCATGTTCTGCGGCTGCTTGTGGCCCATATATTATATATATATATATCATCTGGCCAATGAGTGTGTGTCTGTCTGTGTTTGTCTCTTTTGTGCGTGATTGTCTCTTCTTGTGGGCGTGTACTGTTGAACATTTTCCGAACGATTTGCGGCATACGCCGCATTGAATGTTTTTCACGCTCAAAATGCGCTGCAAAATGTTTATTATGATTAATAAATAAATAGGCAGGCCAACAACGGAAAATTCAACAACAACTTCAGCAACAACAACGACAGCGACAAGAAAATTCGCCACATTTTGCAAACAGCCATTTAAAGGGCGTACAATGCTTGACGAGCATTCGGCGCTTTAATCAAGTTGCGTATACGCAATGTGTTGCCAATTATAAACAATGGCACAAAATGAACTTTTTGTGCAAAGAAACCTTAAAAATAATATACTCTCATTTATAATTACAAACAATATAAGATAATATTAATATTTTTATTAATTCGTTCACATAAAAAAAGAAAATAAAAAATGAAGAAAATATAAAATAAAAACAAATTTTGAAAATAGGTAAGGTAGGTAGGTTAGATAATAAAGCGTAAATATATATAATTACATTTAAAAACTTTATATAAATTATTGGAAGATAGAATACAAAATTATAAAATAAAATATAAAAGTATAGAATATATTTAATAGGAGTTGCTAAAGTTGGAATTTCTGACAATTAAAAATTTCCCGAACACCAAAACGGGTTTAATTAGTAAAATTATTTTATTATTTGACTTGATATTATATATTTTCAATTTTTAGCATATGTAATAATTTTAATAATAGAAGTCACAAGTTTTCATTCAGTGTACCCCAAACGTTATCCAAATTGTAATTTCTAATCGGTTTTTGTTGTATTTTTGCTGGTCGATTTTGTAGAAACAATTTATTTTGCGTATTTTTCCCATTGTTTTTACAAAATGGTATAACAATAATTTCGCTTTTCCTTTCGACACCCAGCACAGCGCACAGCTGCTTCTGATGGCCACGTTTTCTCTTCAAACACTTATCCTTATTCCATCTGCAATGCTCCCTCCCCGTTAAGCTGGCCAGCTCAGCCCAAGCCCCGAGGTTTTAGCAGAGCTATCTGGTCTTGTTTACACTGCATACGGCTATTGTGGCCGCCCATTCATGTTGCTGGGCGTGGCATGTTATGAATTATCGCCTGCCAGATGAGCATTTAATGATGTACACAACAATGCCATCGATGATGGCGGTGTCCTTGTTCTCTTTCCACAGCCATTGGCAATTTTAATAAATTTAACAGCTGAACGAATCGCGAAACTTTCGCATCTTTCATCTTTTATCAATAATCATGCGATATAGCAAGGCGGCAGAAAAGGCACTGTCAGAGGGGATTGTGCGGGGGGGTGGAGTGGAGTCAATGAGTGTAATTTTCGTTCCTTGGGCAGTTGAGTGTCGATGTCATGCAGGCAATTAAATAAATGTGCAGCTGGCGCACCGCACCCCGCACCCCGCTATGCTGCCCGCCCACGCAGTCGGCCTTTAACTTTTCGACTCCTTATTGACAGGCCATCAGTGTTGAATTTATGAGCCTGACTGTGATTTATCAGGCCATTGCACACAGGACACACAGACGGCCGGCCAAAGGACACAATACAACAATACAACAACACACACAACTTACCGATAATTCGAGTTGAGCTGGACATCGCCAATGGCCACGTTCTCGAACAGCGTGGGGCAGCAGGTCCAACGGGCCCAGTAGAAGGTGAAGTCAGTTGAATCATAATGCTCGGTGAAACGGCACTGGAGCACCAGATCGACGCCTTCGCGTGTGTCCAGCGATTCATCCGCTGCGGCGCCCCCGCCGCCGCTTCCAATGGCCATCAGACAAAGCCACACGCGTGCTGCAACAAAAATAAGCAGAGCAGAAGCGGGTGAGAAAATGAGAAAGAGAGTGCGAGAGTGGAGTAAGCGCTAGGGTATTACATGGCAATGCAATTTGTGTAAATTTGCAGCGCACATTTAATTAAGAATGCGCCGCACTGTGGAACCCGGCTACACATGAGCAAACAACAATAACAACACACACACATAGAAATAACTGTACAGCACACACACACACGCGCAGATAGCGCGAACCAAGTGTGTCCGCGGGCTATTTTGCCTGAACGGATTTGATTTATTTTATTATCGAAGCAACAGTCGCTGGATCCGGCAATCAATACTACAAATATTGTAGAAATTGTAAATCTCTCGCCGCCAAATGAATAATGCACACATACACGCGAGCAATCGTTGATTCAATGGGAATAAAAACTAGAAATAAATATATAGAAAACGCTCTACGATATATTGCGCAACGGTGTATTCACGCAATTCCATTAACATCTTACATGCCACATTTTATGAGTTTTGTGTGTGTGTTAAAGGAAATAAAATGGGGGCGTTTTTTGGCAAAGGTTCATTATAAAATACTAACAGGTAAATAAAAATTTTAAAAAATTGCAATTGGATTTCATAACCAGAGTTGTTTTTGACCCTTTCAAACATATATAAAATACACGAAATTTTATTAGCATCTGTAATTTACTTTATGTAAGAATAATACTCTACCCAACTCAATCCTACCTGAAAAGGATAACTATCAGTTGACTTCAACTGTTTTACTTTATTTGGTTACAAAACTGTTAGAAGAATTCTCTTTAATTTTTACTCAAGTCTTTAAAGAAGAAATTTTAAAAATGTGGAGAAATCGAGTTGGGTAACGAAATCAAATTGTTTTGGGAAATTAAATGCGAAAATTCTGTTGCTGCTGGTTCAGTTGAGCTGCTGCGGTTGCTTTACAGTTTTAAATGCACTGCTCCCTGTGTGTGTGTGTGTTTGTGTGAATGTGTGTGTGTGTGTGTGTACAGCTAAATGGAGCAAATGGTCGAGTGGCTGCCATTGGGTCGAGTGCGGCCCCCCTTGGGGGATCTTCCTGCTGTTTTTTAACCCCCCCCAAAAGTTGGCCGGAGCCCCCCCCCCCCCCCCCCCCTGCCCTATCCTCTACATCATGTACTTTGTTTGCGCAAATCTGTTTTTTGTGTGCAATATATATATATATATGTATAATGTTTGTATACATATCTTTTTCGCCAGCTCTTCATTGTTCACGCAGACAGGAAACAAAAATATAAAAACACAAAAAAGAAAAAATACACAAAAACAAAAAACGCGCAGTGTGTACACATGCATTTGATATTGTGTTGAGATTTTTCACTCTGCTGCATAAAACAAACAGCTCAATATACTTCATGTACGGAGCAGGGGAAGAAGCAGCTGCATATTCAATTGCTGCCCGCAAAATTTTTTAACATTCGACTACTTTTTTACATGGAAAGTTTTGTTTCAAGTTGTGCACTGTGTTATTGTAATTAACATTGCGATTGTTGCTTTTCCATAAACGTAAAATGCAAAACTGTGTAAAATGTTAAAAATATACACATTTTCAACATTTATCCGTATTCTGAACATACGAAATTCGGGATGAATATCTGTATTTACATTTCCACAAAACCAAAAGGATTTCTCATGTTTGATGTCATTTATGTCATATTCTAAGCTTGCTTTTTGATTTAGCATTTAGGTCAGACAATTTTTAAATCTTTTATGGAACAAATATTTGAGATTTGTTCTAAGATTGATTCTATATTAAAAATGTATGCCAAATTAGATTTCTAATCAAATACGGTTTTATTTTAGTATAATTTGATTTAGTTCATAATTTGAGAAAATATTATCAAATGCAATTTTAAATTTTGCTTTTCAAATCCATAAATGTTTGGGAGTGGATTATTCTGTAATATATCAATGAATTTTTTGGAATGCAAATACAGTTTAAAACATATAAACATTTCCAAGCTTTTAAGATACATTTTAAAAATTAAATATAAGTTGTGTGAGAGCTTCTACAGAAGGCCAAGTGGAAATTGTTCAAAGCAAAGCAAATGTGAAGCTGTGAATTACATTTTGACTTTACTGTTGGCTAACGATTTGCATATTTTTATGCAAATAATTATAAGCGTTTGCTGGCCACAGGAGCCCCTGGCCACTGCCCCTTCGTATCATATTCGCATTTGTGCTTATGTAAACTTCATATGCATTTTAATAGAGTTTTCATTTGCTTTATTTAAGTTGTTTTCGGTAAATTAAAATATGCGAGAAAAAATTTTATAAAATCGTTGCGTTAAAGAGAAAAATAATGTTTTCTGTTATGTCAAGAATTTTTAACCTGTTTTTTATACCGAAATGTAAACAGCAGTTTTTTTTCGACACAGCTACAAGCTACACGAGCTGCAGTTCAAATGTGTTTAAGCAATTTAACGATTTATTTAAAAAATTTTATCAAGTTGATGGACTTTTGACATTTGAATTAAATTTGTACAGATAGGTATAACAAAAGTTCGTTGTATTGTTTAAAATACAAAGGAAAAAATTATTAAATATATTTTAAAAATTATTATTTAAATTTATAATTCAAACATAATATATAGTATTATAATGATGGAACATAAATATCGCATGGCTATAAAATAGCTATAAACCAAAAAATGCAGCTTAATTTAAACAGAAATAAACAACAATAATATTTAAAATCAAATCATTCTCAGCTGCACAAGCGATTGTGTGACTCGCAATAATTAGCTATTATTAAAGTTTTAGTAGTCATGCACCCAAACACACGACATACACAAAACTCCCTCTCTCTCTCTCATTTTCCCTCTTTCTCTTCTCTCGAAGCTTTATGAATTTTTCAATTGTGCTGCTGCTCCTATGGTGGAACTTGCTGTAGTTTTGGGTGCTTAAACATTCATAAATGCAAGTGCACACAGCTCACTAGCACTTCTCAGGCAGGCGAAAGGGATTTGACTTTTGAGGTTGTCGTCCTGCTAGTTCATTTGGCATCCACATGCATGCAAGCACAAGTCAGATGTCTGCAAAATGAAACCAAAGCAAAACAAACTGAAAAATTCCACACACACTCATAACAGGCAGCAATAAGAAAAACTTTTGCCTTGCATTTTTTACTGGTTTTTTTCTTTTCATTTTGGCCTGAGGTTTCTAGTGTAGTTATGGAGAGCGTACGACGAAGATGTCTTCATAAACCAAACGAAATCAAAATAAAAATGTAAATAACATCATAACCGAACATTAAATGCACTAAGCGAAATAGTATGCGATCTGAATAAAAAATTAGGCTTTGTTTTTTGCGTGATTTTCAAATTCACAGGACGTAAGGTGATCCAATAGCTGTAATTGAAATATTTCCCTTTTTTTTTACCGTGTATAAATAATTACAGTGTACATTTAAATGAATAATGATATTTGTTATGGTGCAATCACGCATTTTGAGCTTGGATTTTTCAGTCTATTATTATTTTATTGTTTATTTACCAAGCATTGTTTTATATCTTAATATATTTATTGAATAACAGGGCAAAGCTTTCAGAACAAATTGTTTTAGTGTTAATAAAAAAGAACACAAATACTGGATTTTTTTCTAATTGATTAGTTTTTATTGTAAGGAAGCTAGTGTATATAAAAACCAATTTACCATTTTTCTTACCAATTTTGAATAATTTAGTCAATTGAAGCTAAAATTATTTGTGTTCACAAAACTTTAAACAAGAAAATTGGAAAGAGCAGACACTCAATTCTGCGAAAAAGCTTTTCATGTTTTATATTGATTTAAAATGTATCTTTTTTACGATGATGTTCCTTCAATTAAGTTTATTGTGGTATTAAAAGAGTTGATTTACATTTTTTGAGCTAAGCGTCAGACAACTTGAATAATCAGATTTATGAATCCCGCATATTTGCTAAAATTACCTATTTACTATCAATAAAATGTATTTAAGCTTGCAAGCTATCGAGCTGATATGAAATCAAACGGAGAAAGCACAAGAGCTCCTCGTTATCTATATTTATTCGACACATCTCAAGATGTGTTCATTACGAACGGTAAAAGGAAAGCCATAGCCGCAAAACAAATATAACTTAACTCATAAAATACCCTTAAAAACAGGATACTTGAGCATACACATCCCTCACATGCAGCCGCAGTTTAATGCACTTTTAACACTGCCGGCGTCGACGTATGTTTCCTGCAACTGAACTATAGCTCGCTGCCCTGCCACCGCTCTGCTACTTACATTCCGACACTAGTTCTCCACCCACCTCACCCCCCCTTTTAATACTAAACATCGTTGCGGTTGCTTGCTTGACTTGTTTGTAATTATTTATTTCATACTCGCATAAAGTGTAGCATACTTTTGTGCGTAGACAAGAATTATGGCAATGCTGCCAGTTGTTATTTGTATTGCAGTTGTGTGTGTGTGTGTGTGTGTGTGCGTGTGTCTGGTAGTGTGTTATATGTGTATTTTTAAAAAGATTTCATGCTCGAGCGCCGAGGCCAACAAGCAACAGGACAACAACAGGAAGATGTTTGCCAGCAGTCGCCCCTTCCCAACAAATATATAAGTTGCTCTCGCCGACACACACATGTGCGTGTATTGCGAGTGTGTGCATGCTCTATACTTAAAACAATCTGCTTGGCTCGTTTACTTGTGGCCTGAAATTGTCTGCGCCTCCACAGGCCCCGCTTGCAGTCCCCGCCGCCACAAGCTTTTGCTTTTCTTTCAGCTTAATGCGAATTTCTGCTTTTAACAACAGCAACTGCAATTTTTGTTGTTCTTGTTGTTGTTGTTGTGTGGCATAACGGCATAAATATAATATGCAGTCTCGCCCTTTGCTGTTGTAAAATATATTACTTTTTAGCCCCCAACGACCCCTTCCATGTACCCCTTCAGCTGTAATTTCAGCTCATAACAATTACAACAACAACAATTTCTGTGCAAAAATCAACTACACTATATATATATATATATATATAGGGGAAACCGTGTAATGTGCTGCTGACATGCCTGGCATTAGTGTTGCACCTTTTTGGTTGATGTTGTTGTTGCTGCTGCTGCTACTGCTACTGGTGTTATGGCCAAATGACATAAGTCTTTAGTTGTAGGCACAAAGTTATAGCAAAGTGAGTTGTCTTTTGTATTTTGGTAACAATGTGTATGTCTGTGTCTGTGTGCTTGTTGCAAGTATACATCTAACGGCTGATGCGCCTAACTAGATGCAACTGCAGTTGTCGTATTTATTGCTGCAACAAATGATGCAATTGCCACTCGATGAGCTTACAGAACACAAACACACGGAGAACGAATGGAAATCAGCTCAAGGGAAGCTGCTGTGACAAATATTTGCGGTACATAAAGCATAATAAGCAATACAGCCAAAGAGATATTGTAAATTATATATAGGCATCTAGTAAATATGTATGCACTTACACTCAGATCTGCAGCTGAAACAATTGCACGTCAATCGATGGACAAACAATTCCAGTTGCACGCTTGAAGGCAACTCCGGTACCCAATGAAACCTGTCCCAAGCACACGCCAACTACTGTTTGTGATGCCCACGCTGCTGCAGAGGGTGGAGTGGGTGCGAGGTTAGAAAGGAAGGGGTAGATAGCTGCTGCTGGCCTTTAAAGTGCCGGGACAACTCATTAAAATGCCAGTATGTGAAACATTTGCAAATTAACTGCAAACGTTGCGTATGCGTAATATGCGAGAGACTGAACAAAGTATTTGCTTAGCCAACCACCCTAAGCCCATGCTCTCCGCTCTGACGACAAAGCAGCCGTGAAGATGACAGCGGAATCAGAGGCGGAGAAAATATCAGATGAGAATGACGACTAAGCTGGAAATTATGGCAATTGAGGTGGGAGGCTAGATATGGGTCAGAAACGAATAGAAAATGCGCTGCTTAAAAATTATAATTTCAACCACAAATAATTAAACCTTAATTATAATTTTAATGTTTTAAACAATGCTACAAACTATATAGAATATATATACCGGTCAATAAATTATAATTTTATTTATATAGTGTTCCAATATGTAAATACATATTTATATCAATTTAACTTAAAATTGTAATAAGCATCCTTGCTGTAAACAAATAAATAGTTATATTATAAAAATAAAATGCGTTGGCCTTATATCAAATTTCAATATTCAATATGAAGCAAAAGCAAAAGTTTCAGATGCACGGCATCGAGGTTTTTAATTTAATTGAGTAATAAAACTAAAACCTATTTTGTTCAATTTAATTTAATTTTACAAAACCCTTTAAGCGCTGCGCCAAATTTTGCTTTCGTTTTAGGTATTTGGTGCAAAATGACTCACATAGCTGTTAGACCTGCGGTATAGCGACCATAGATATTTTAAGAGGGGAACGTGGGCAAAGTTTAACGCTGCGTATGCGTAACATCTGGCTAAGGCTAAATCCAGTTGGCTGTTGGCTGCTGGCTGTTGACTGTTGGCAGCTGAGATTGTGGATTGGGGATTGCCACTCAGAATACCCAATTCCACTTTAATTAAAACATTCGCAGTGCCTTTTCCCATTTGCAGCTAGTAATGTTGCAAAAGTTGTTGAGCCGAGATACCCATTATACACACACACACATATAAGCCCTTTGGCACACACACTCGCACAAATAGGGAGTGTGGGGGCACGTATATTACATAATATGCCATTAATAAAAGTGTTTAAAGTTCACTTAAGTGCCGCATAGAGCTTTAGACAAACGGAAACCGTATCAACAATAGTTAGTGCACGCTGAGGAAACTTAAACTCGCACACACAGCGCGCGATGACGACTCGACCCGAGCGAGGGGCGGCGGGGTGCAGAAAATGGGATTGGTTTGCGTTGTGGGTTGGACCAGAGCAAGATTGGGGGGCGGCTGCGTTCGCTTACCTAGTGAAGAGTCTCTGGAACTTTGGATTCCATGACAGACCGACACGCAGTTGGATTTATATGCGGCCAGCGTCAGGGTAAACATGAGTTTAGCTTGCGAATGAAACCACTGGGAAGGGGCGGAGGCAAAGCAACGCAAGGATAGATGTAGATAAAGACTGCTAGAGCAAGACAAATGAACAAATAGTGTAGGACAAGCAGCACAGTGGAGTGCACAATGCTGGCCAAAAGAAATCCAGCGTCCCTCATTGAAATGAAAAATCAACGTCGCATAGTTCACAGTTCACATTTTGCTCGGCTTCAGGATAGCTCTGATTCTGATTCTGATTCTGATGCCGATCCAAGTGCTGAATCTAATTCTGATGCTGGCTGTGTGCAAGGTGCCCTGATGTCCACCGCTTGTTTATTTCCGCTCGCCGAGATATACTCACAATTGACTTTGCGGCTCAGCGAGTGCTGCAAGCCAAGTCAATAAGGCACGCACACTGCGAAAGAGATGGCACGATATATCCGCAGTGACGAGCAAAAGAGATGGCAAACAAAACCAGCAACCGCTGTCAGCTCTATACACTCTGATGGGGTATAAACGCAAAATGATTACGCTTGTAACGTTCTAGAGAAAGTATTAATTTGATCTTAAAAGTTTTATTAATTTTATATTTTTTGTTTATTTATTTTGCTTTCTCTCAGTTTCCATATTTACCGCTCATGCCAACAGGCTAACAAGAGAGCTCAAAGACGCCCATCCCATCAGCCGGCTGAAGAAAAGGTCTTTTGGCCAATTGGTTAACTAAGCTCATGCTTATACTTATAGTTTTCTAGTTATAATCAACTAAAAACCCGGTGATATTTTTAAACTAAAGATACATATTGTTCATAAGGCATCGTTGCCTTGCAAAACAATAAATATATATATACACAAAAAAAAAAAGTTTCCATAATATTTGCCTAGCATTTCAAAATGTATTATTCTCATGCTGCACAAAGCTTACATATTTAAATAATAAATATTTAATCTTCCAAAAGATGCTAATTAAACAGTTTTCATATCTCAATTTATCTCAATATGTAATTTATATAATTTACAAAAAAATACTCTCGATCGAATTTCTGCAATCCATTTGAAAGGCTTTTGTGAAGGGTATTCAAAATGATTCGTCTTGATCAATCTGTGTTTCTTTCTGGATTATGTGTTTGCACAGGTCAGATTTCAAGTGTTCGGCGTGGCACGCCCACTTATTGATGTGCATTTAATTTGTCATAATTTGTGCAACAATTGAAAATTGGTGTATTTTGGCAAAAGTGGATTACTCCGGGGGCGTACTCCAGTCGGTGCATAAATCATGTGGTTAAACATGAAACATAATTTGTTGTAAATTAAATAATGCCAACTATTTGTTTGCTGTTCAGTCTGTGTTCAGATTTGGCTGCATACTTTTGTGCGACATTTTGCGAAACATGCAACAACGACAACAACTGCGGCAACAACTGCAGAAATGACTACAGCAGCAGCCGCACTTGCTACAAAATTTATGACTGCATTAATACACACACAACACACACACACATATGCAGCTTGACCATATGTGCTGTGTGTTCTTGTTTTGTGGCATATGCCACACAAGACGCCTTTTAGTTGCAGTTTTTGTTGTTGTCCCTGTTATTGTTGGTGTTGTTGTTGCTGCACTCTCAGGCCGGCAGCTGCCGCCTCTTAATTAAATTATGCTTTTAATTAGACCTTCGTGTTTGGCTTTTCATTTGTTGCCACATTTTTGTAGCAACTAAAATTTTTTCAACTTGTACTTTGATTGCAATTATTTAATTAAAAGGGGAAAACCTTTGTATAATTACTAAGTTAAGTGCTGCACAAATTTTGTACACAGAAAATTAACTTGGTAAATTACATATTTTTAAAGTCAGTGAATAAACCAAAATTGTTTGAAATTTAATTGCAGCAATGTGGTAGAGACTTATTTAATATGATTACTTAGTTTTGAATATGTATCTTCTATTTTCTTTATGAATTTGTGTGTTAAGTTCTTTTTGTGGGTAAATATCATAGTATTATTTAATTTAAGCTAATGTATTTCATATATAATTTAATTTAATTATTTTAAATTAGCTGGTTATTGCTCACACTAAAAAAAATGATTTTATTTTTTGACTCCCTGCTATACAAAAAGCTCCTGTTTATTCAATTACAAAATCATGTTCATCTCTCAAGTCAACACTATTAGCAAAAACAAAATCAAAAACAAGACACTTGTCTAAAAAGGCTTCATATGCATATGTTTTGCTTCCTTTCTGATAAAGCTTTTTTTTAAGTTTTTTGTCGCTGTCATATTTGGTTTTCTGCATAATTTGGCATCTGACTCGGCTTCGCATCCATTTGCCCTGTCAGTCCTCTGCAGAGTGGCAAGGACTGAAGCGCAAGGACGACGATGCTTATCTCAAATTTTGTGGCTAAACGCATATTCTAACACAAATTTTTGCCATGTTTTTGTCGTTGTTCGTTGTTGTTGTGCGAATAATTTAAAAACAGGCACCTTTGACACTTGCAACTGACACTTTGCTATGTTGGCCAAAAGGGGGGGAAGGGGGATGGTTATGCAAGGGGTCGAATGAGGTGATACCCAGAACGCTTTAATTTAATATGCCGTTGAGCAGACGGACCAGCAGAGGCAGCAGCACGACAAAAAACCAAAACCCCAAAGTGTACCCAAATCACTTTTGAAACTATCTGGCGCCTTGACGCAGTCCGAGTCCCACACAAACAGGCAAATAGACAGAGAGAGGGCGAGGAATAGATTCTGAATAAAAAATAAAAATAAAAAAAAAAAACAGGGATGGCATGCTGTTTGAGGCTGGCTAAATATTTCTGACCACAGCAAAAGGTTTGCGAAAAAGCAACGACCCAAACATACATATTTATGAGGTCCTTGTGGATTTCCATTGAGATAAGCGCCGGCGTTTAGGCAACATGCGATTGCCCAGCGGCTAACTGGAAACCTTTTTGGTCTTGTTTAAATTTTTGCATTTTTATTGACAACAAATTTAATTTAAATGTGTAAACGCCCCCAACTTCTAAGTGCCGTTTGCTTACAGTTTGGCAAGCATTGCCAAGTGCTAGTATTCTTTTTCATTTTTTGCCTGTCCCAAAATCAATTGCTGGAGTTCAGCTCGAGCGTTAACTACGTGCACAACGCTGCGTATACGTAATGAGCGTTTGCTTAAAGCGATGCGAACGGATGAAAAAAAGTTACGAAAATTAAAGCCCCAACAAAAGACAAAGCAGCCGAAAAACTAACGAGCTGACATACTGAAGTGGACCAGCTCGAACGACTCGAAGCAAAAACTGACAACAGCATGAAAAATTGTCAATGTCTGAGAGTTAGCCCAGAGAGAAGGGGGACAGAAGGCGAGAGAAATTGCCAGCTATTGCCATGAGGCATCTTGGCCAGCTTTGGCCATTGCCATTGCTGCAAACACTCGAGAGTAACCGGAAATGTTGCTTAATAAAAACGGATATACCAATTTAGTTGTGTTCAAACAGCAACAACAACAACAACAAATACAATATGAACAGCAGAAACCAAAGCCAAGCAGCAATGAGTGCCGGAATAAAACAGCAACAGACGACAACAACGATAAGGTTGAGAGGGATTAAGGGGAGTGGTTAGCGACTGCAAAGCTCAAATAAACACAAAAATAATAGAAATTCATTTAAAGTTAAAGCGCAAGTAAAACAAAGCGCACAACACTCAAAATACAGCAGCGGAAAATGCAGCTAAACAGGCGGAAATGCTTAGATTTAAAAATACCCTGTGAATAGGAGATAGCATATCAAAAAGTAAAATCTAAAAATACTAAAATCTAATAATAAAAGACACCTTTTTACCTTTATAAATTATTTTTTTAATATAAATTAAATATAAATTATTTATTTTAACGGCAAACAAATTTTATAAAAAAAAATAAAAATAATCACGTGATCAAAGGGAACAAATACTTTTCACATTTAAGAGATAACTATATAATAAGTATTGTAACTTAAGAGATTTATATTTGATTGAAGCACATTTTCCCAATATATTTAAAATGATTTTAGTAAATGTGCTCAAAAATCTACTCACAATTTAACAAAAACCGTACTGAAAATAAGAAAATCAAAAATTTTTAAATATTTTTTTGGCGTTATTCGGCAAAAGTGTAAAAACTTAATAAATAAAATAGAAATAATGTTTATATACATATATTCTTCTTATTTATTTATATTATATTAATATTTTTGTTCAAATGAGATCATAAAAAAATCGTTTCCAGAGCATTTCTCTTTGTGGCTTTAATTGCAAATAGTTGGCTTGCAATACCCTTTAAGCACTATACAAATAATAGGATATTGGACAAATATACAATAAAATAAAAATCAAGGCAAGCAGAGAGCAGAAATAAAAGAAAACTGTGAAAAAAAACAACTCAGCGTTAAAATGCACAGCGCAGTGATCAGGATCAGAAGGACAATGGGCCGGGACCAAGTTGCGGCATGTTGAACGTATTTGCCGAGTGGAGCACTGTGGACTTGCCGAACAGCAGGCTTACGTACTGGCAGCAGTGAGTAGGCGAAGGGGTTTTAAGGGGGCGTCTGTTAGGAGGTCCGATTTTGGATGGAAGGGGTACTTGAAGGGTTTACTGTCGCTGAAGTTTAGCACACAGCTCGCAACTCGAGTGGAGCTAGTTTTGTTGTTGTTGTTGTTGGTAGTTGTTGCAAGTTGTTGCTGTTGATGGCGACCAGGCCGCAATTTTTGTGTTTTACGCTTTAAGCTTTTTAGTTTTTTGTGTTGCATGATTTTTATTTCTTGTGGCTCGCCTTTTTTGTTTTGCGGCCAATGCAGCTCGTTTACAATTGAATGCATTTGGACCAGGCGAAAATACCCACACAGAGATGAAGAGAGAGGGGGCTGAAGAGAGCTCAGTGAGTGCGGATTGTAAGCTAGGCCAGTCCACTAGGGGGTTTGTCTAAAACAAATGACCAAAATGACACATGGCCCACCAGCAACGGCACAAATATTTAGGCCAAAAGCCTGTACGCCGCTGCCAAGCCCCCTTAATACAGAGCAGAGCAAATAGAGAGCGGCCAACAGCAAAAAAATTGCAATACAGCAAACGAAGCGAAGCAAAACAATCCAGCCATGGGCCATATATAACTCAGTAGGCTCATAATTAGACTATAGCTATTATCCATTTCCCTTTCCTCCACTCAGTCTTCCACTTTCCACAACCGATAGATTTGTCAATTTTTTGAAAAGGGTTTAACGCGCAAAATCGTGCGGAAAATGGCTCACAAATGTTTTTTCAAAAGGGTTAGGTCGTGTCCAAGTTTAAGGTGTGTTGGTAGGGGAATGTGGGAGGTGGGGGATGGGGGCTACGCACAGCAGGAAGTGCCGAAGAACAAGCTAAACTGTACTGAACTGAGTTGAGCTGAATCGGGCCGAGCTAAGCTGAGCCAAGCGGAGCGGAGCGGAGCTAAACTAATGGCTGGGAACAAAATGTTGTTTCAAGCTGTGTGCACGAGCGAGCTCAATGATATTTTTCTTATTTCCTTTTTTTTTTTTTTGGTGTGTTTTGGGTATTTTTCCCGGGGTTTGCGTGTGTTTTGCGTGGCAAAAATCGTCCCGGCAAAAGCTGTCATAAAAATTCGCCATAGGAAACAGCCGCCAAAAACCTACGCAATGTTTTTTTCAAAACGAGCACAACAACAAAAACAACAACAAATATCAAGAGCAACAACAAGAAAGGAACCAGCTGGGCATAGAGCGTGTTTGTTAGGCCCGCCTTCAAAGGAGTACAAGATAAATAATGGCCTCCACTGATGAGAACAGCCAGCACCATTTGCCCAAGGGTGGAATGGAAGGGGGGGCAGAATTGGTTTGTTTTCCGTTGCGGGGGAGAATGCAGAAATAGAAACAGAAACAGAAAAAAGACACACAAGCGAAGCTAATACAATTGAGAGCTCACATGATTGAGAGCTTTAACATAGCCTGCGGTTGCTCTGAAAGTATTACTCAGCGGTTGAGTTAAAACGGGCGAAACCTGAATCCACGGAATGCACAGAATGATAGATAGGCAGTGTGAATCAATTAGAGAAAGTTAATGTCAGAGGGCAAGCCGATGATAAATGTGAAGTTCGAGATAAATGGAAGAATATAATTATAAGAAATGATGAAGATAATTAAAATGTTAAAAACTTAAGATATAAAAAAAAGAATAAGAAAAAGAATTTAGAATTGTCAGTAAATGATAGTTCATTAATAAAAATAATTTTATTTTGTTGCCGATTAGTATTTAAGAAGACTTTTATTTAAAAATTCAATGGATTAAATATTAAAATTCTTTTATTGCAGACATTTGCTTTCATTTAAGCGATGTGATAAATTATGTGAACAATATGATTTCTGATTTTCCAATTTAGTTATATGTAAAAAAAAACATATTAAAAAATTAAAATTAAGTTAAGTCTGGAAAATATAACTTTAACCTCAGTTGAATACATGACTTGCGAATATATGATTTACCTCACTTGAAGCCCATTAAAGCTAATAAAAGTCAACATTCGTAATTTTATTTAACGAACTTGAGCTGATCAAATCTGGTTTCACCCACGTAAAATGCCTCCAATCGCTGATTAAGCTAATTATTTAGTCCTTAGGCTATACAATCGAGCGTACGCTGGTACGAACATTCTTTTGTTTGGTACCTAGTTTAGCCAGCGTTCCCCATCCTATTTAAGGGACTTACACAATCTGCTCAATCAGCCCAAGACAAACAATCAGGACTCGCATCCCTGAAGCCAACATCAAATTGCAAACACAGCAGCGAGCAACGAGTCGCGGCGGCACCGAGCACTAAGCTCTAAACTACTTGGGAGCAAGTCTGGCACCCTATCCTACCCTAACCTCAATACCCACCCCCCGCACTTATCCCTTTGTCCGTCCACCTATTGCTGATTAAGGTGCGACTACCGGCATTGGGTACACAGGGCGTATGAGCAACGGCAACATTGTTAACGGCGTTCAACTGTGACAAATGCGTTTGTCGGTTTACACACCACACACACATATCGCATACACACCCAGCACACCCACGCTTACACACACACACTGAATTTGGAATCTCATAACATATGTTTCAGTGCATGTTAGCGGCTTAGAAATATTATTTATGAACCAGACAATGAATGCCTCCACCTTCTTTTCTGTCTCCCCACTCAGCTCCTTTCTCTTCTCTCGTCCACATTGTTCTATGTACCTCCCTTTTCTTTCTGACACTTGTAATTTTTGCTGAGGTTTTTGCACGTTTAGTAAATAAATCACACGTTTTCTGTACAACAGCCCACGCCTTCCCCTCACTATGCCAACACCTCCCCTTCCCTTTTACTTTTCCTACGCCACCTTCATGTATTGCCACAAAATGCTTTGTGCCATTTTTTATATAAATAATTTGCTTTTGGGCAGCGGCTGGCCAAACTTGGTCAGCGTTATTGTAGTTATAGTTGTTGTTGCTGTTGCTAGACAAACACTGAGAGAATTCACTTGTGTACTTTGATATAAACTAAAAGAGCTCCTGATCAAAAGGGTATATATATCTGTATCTATATCTATATCTTTATCTATATCTATATCTATATCTATATCTATATCTATATCTATATCTATATCTATATCTATATCTATATCTATATCTATATCTATCTATATCTATATTTATATCTATATCTATATTTATATTTTATTTTCACTTAAGGAAGAAGAGCTGTCACCGATACTCGATAACAACATCGCAAAATCGATAATTATTAAAATATTTTTGACATATTTTTTCGTGAATATTTCTATTCCCCATAGTAGTTGTCATAATTTTCTGATTTATTTTTCTTTGTGTGCACGTTCACAAAACTATACATTAATAGACACACACACACACACACACACACACACAATCTGACCTGGGCGAGTGACCAACGTGTGCTGCGTCTCTGATGATTTATTATGTGCTGCCTATTAACGTCTGCGTGTGTGGGCGTGTGTGTGTGCCTGTGCGTGTGTCTATATTGTGGCAGGAGATGTTGCCTGGCCCTCGGGGCCAGTTGTAGTTGATATCATAAATAAGCGCAAATCTATAAACTAAACAAAACTAAATACACATGTTATTTATATATACAACTTGGCCAGGGAAGCCAGCTACAAGCGACATTTAACATGACTTTAGCCATGTTTCTAGTAGTTGTTGTTGTTGTTGTTGTTGCCGAAGCTAATGAGCACGAAGTTGTCAATGTGTCAATTTAATTAGACAAGAAACGCTACCTCCGAATGACACCGAATTGAATTCTTAGACAACATTTGCAGCACAGTTCTCAACAGAGCCTCCACTCGAGTTGTACTTGTGATTCAGCTACAACATGTTTACTGTTGTTGCTGTTGTGGGTGTTAAATTATTGCTGCTGCTGCTGTTGTTGTCATTGTCGCTGTTAACATTGCAACATTTGCGGCACATGATTTGTTGACTTGCCCAGAGCAGTGGCTGACGTCCCAAAAATCAAAGCTGAAAGTCTTTCAGAGACCGCATTGCGCATACGACACGTGTGCCCAGGCATATTTTGCCCTGGGTAGCAGGGGTAGTCGGGGGGGTCTCTGCACCTTAAACCAAGCAAAGCAAAGCAAAGCAAAGCAAATCAAATCATTTATGCTGCCGGCGGCCCATCAATAAAATCCATTTGACAGCCAGAGCTAAGAAGCATTGGCCAAACAATTAACGGTGCTTTAATGATTAATGTCCGTGTGTGTGCGTGTGTGCATTAAACTTGTGTGTGTGCCTTGTGGGTGCACTCATTGTGGGCGAGTTAATTATGCCTAAGCGGAACTGAATGATGAGCTGCCTGAGAGGCTTAAGGCCTCTCGCAAGTTGACCAATAGATTTTTGGGGATTGAAATTTGGATTAGCTGTGAGTGTAATTGCGCGATTCAATTGATTTTCGATACGAATTACCAGAAGGCGATATATGATTAACTATTTTATGTCAATTGTATAGTTTATAGTTTAGTTTGGAATTTTAAAGATATTTTTTCTCAATTTTTGTATTTTAGTAGCATATATTTTACTCCTCTCCTTTATTTTGATCATATTATAAGCAAACATTGTTTGTGTCAATATTTAAAAATCAACAACCAGAATACAGAGAAAATGAATGTCATAGATTTTAATAACAAATAAAATTAAAATGTCAAGAATCTTAAGCCAAAAGTTGTGTGAACTAACTCCTTTAGATCAGTTTTTTTGCCAGTTGTTTATGGAAGCTTATGCAGAGTATGCTCTTCAACACTCACTCTCTCTCTCTCTCTCCCCCCATCTTTGCCTCTCACTCTCTCTCTTATTCTTTGTCTTGAAATACCGCGAATTTCAAGCACTCTTTTGCGGTACTTTCGCGCGCTGTTTTTTAGCGGTATTCTCCAGTCGGCTCTACAGTTACCTCTCGAGTAGCCCATTCAGTGCGCTTGCTTAATATGCAAATTTGATGGCTTCAGCTATAAAATTGCGAGCCGGCAACATTTTCATTTTCAAATTTCACTCGGTAAATTTTAACTACTTTTCGAGCCAACTTTTCGCATGGCACTCGACGGATTCGCTCTCTCTTTCTCTCTATATTCTATCTCATTTTCCTTGTTATTTCGCTTGCTCTTTGATTTTCTTCTTGTCGTTTGGCCTGCAGCATTTAACACTCCTTGCAGCCAACCCGTTTTGGCCATTGTTTGTCTATTTACACGAGCTCATTAACATTTGAAATGACTTTTTGCTTTTGCTTGCCATGAACATTTTCTCGTGCGTTGAGTTATTTTAATGTTTTGCCCCCTCCCCTCCCCCCTTTCAACCCATCCACAACTCAACCCGTTCTGCCTGCTTCATCACTTGTTTTAATTTCTTTGCGTTTGGCATTAAATAAAATTTGCAAAAATAATTTTTTTTACCAACCAAAAGAAGCTTTTTAAATATTTGCCCAGCTTCGTGTATTTTTATTTTATTTGCCTCTTATATTTATAATCAGTTAGTTAGTGAGAGCGGGAGGAAGCTAAACGGTTATATATATATATTTATATATATATATATAGAAGATGTGAGTACGATGGACTCAGTGCCTGGCACTCATTTATGCTAATTTGCGTAATTATGCGCTTCATAAAATCACTCGGCAAATGCAAGCGGCTCCAAAAGTTGAAGTTTCCACTCGTCGACATTTGTTGCTCCTGATCTTGTTGTTGTTGTTGTTGTTGGCACTCAACTTGTTGTTGTTGTTGTAACAATTAACAACAGCAGGTTGAGTGAAGGAACAGTAGGGAAAACGCAATACAAATAACACATAAAATATTGAAAAAGTTTAACCATAAGACAAAGAGGGAAGCCAAGAGAAAAACGCGGGGAGAGACAAAGTGAGGGAGAAAGCACGGACGCAATATGAAATGAAAATTATGAAAATTTATAAATGAGTCGTGCCTGAAGTCTGTCGACTACCGCAACATGCAGTACAAAACCAAAACAACTCCAGTTGCCTCTTTATTTGATGTTGCCTGCTTTGTTTTTATACCCTGCCAGCGAGCGGCAGGTGGGAAGTCCAACTAGTCCAAGATGTTGCTAAGCTCATTTGTTTAACAGAAGGCTACTTTTATGTGAGTTCATATTGATTACTATGTTTTGTGCATTATTTCCCCATAATTCAATTCAGATTGTATAGAATTATAAATTGTAAATCTCTTTGAGTTGTGATAAATCATAACATTAAACGAAGCTTTCATCTTTAATAACAATAAACAGTAATAGCTAAAAAAAATATTAATAATAAGCTAAGTGAGGATAATTTCTAAATTGATCATAAATATTTGTGTAGTATATCACCTACAGAGTAACTGCCAGCCAATCTAACTTTTATACATTTTCTTCTGTTTTTTTAATTTTTTATGCATGGTGAAAGTTCTTTAATTGGTTGCTTCGCTTTCAAGTGAAGTTTTGCGAACGAGGTTTACAGCTTCACGCCTGCCCATAGCCAGGATTCGTGTATGTTTCATTTGCTCATTGAATAATTGAACATGGCCTCACAAAATGTGTATGTATAAGTGTATGTGTGCAGAACGAGAGAGCGGAATGATGTCAGTGTTGGGAATTAGCTTCCTTGTCGGGCTTAATTATTTATGACACTTCCAGAGCAGTGGCTGCCAAACTGTACTCATGGTATAAATTATGCTACAATTTTCAATTGTTCTTCCATCGTTTTGTGTAATTTTCAATGCGACTAATGAGCACCTCCCCGCCTGGGAAGAGATTAAGCGGTTTTTGTACGAATATAGCCCAGCTAACCGCTTTTGTTTAAACACCTGCCAATGGACCATTTGGATAAATAAAATGCCATGTCGAACGTTCGTTTATTGCATAACAACTACATCGATATCACACCGATATTGTGTATTGTCCATCTATTAATAAACGTATTTTCGGTGTGTTTCGTATGCATATTTTATCAGTTTGTCGGTGAAATGTGCGCTGCGAAACGAGCTCGTTGAATATTTAACCAAATGGGCTTATTTGATGTATGAATTAAAGTTTATTTTACTTACATTCTAATTTGAGTACATATATGTATATACCTACGTGATATGTTTCTGCAGGTAAATCAAAAATGCTAATAGGACTTAAGTAACATCAATAAACTAAATATGATGACGTAAATAAAAATTTACCAAAAAAAATATTTCATGTTATTAATTTTTTTTTCATTTTATTTTTTTTTTTTCAAATGTAATAACCTTTTTTTGGTGCTGTGCAAATTTTTTAAAATATGTTGTTTTTTAAATATAGTTAAAAATATACATGTAAATTTAAATTTGAGTTTAGAAAATTTCTTTGGTGGCAATTACAGAAAAATACGTAAAATTGTATTATAAACAACTATGTTGAAAAATGCTCGCTTATATTTCGCGGCAAATCAGCTCCAGTTCTATTAAAAAATCGACACAATATAGCGTTTGTCTAGCCACACTCTGTTCTAAAATTGTTCGAACTGTCGGCCCTGACACATTTTGCCATTGAAATGCAAATGAAATTGAATTGTTAATTTTAAATAGAAAAATCCTTGTGGGCCATTCATTCAATATTGAATGTGTTCGCAATAAATGTAATGACTGGCACAGTTTTTCTCGGTTCCCCCTCACATTTGCGAGGCTCTTCACTCCGCCCGTTTGGCCCTGCAACTGGCGGCAAAATTGGCACGCAAACAAATTTTGTAGGAAACGTGGCCCGTTATTTTTGGCATGACAGTGCGCGAGAATGCAAAGAAAATGCCATTTTATATAGACTTTATATGTGCTGCTATATACATATATAAAACATATGACGTTTCCGTTTCCGTTACATCCATTGAAAACACGAGCGGCGACAACTTTTGTGCGTAAACATTGCCAAAAAAAATAAAATAATAATAATAATAATAATCGGAGTAAAGGAACATTTCGAAATAAGAGTAAAGTTTTATTATTTATAGAATTAAACGTTTTTTTAAACATGCCTCTCACAGTAACAATGCTGTACAGATTTTAAAATATTTTTTAATTGTTCGTGAAATATATTTAAATATTCCATACTTTTGTATAAGCTTCCAGCTCAACTCGTAAATACGTAACTCAAACAAATATATCAATAATTTATTGTTAACGGATTTGTAGATTTTTAATCAATTTCATTTAATTCTTTTCACCTTAGATGTTTGAAAATTTTGAAGCCGGCTCGACGCGGAAGTGTTTTAACCTCAAACCCACCGTTTTACTATAGATAACCCAAACACTAAATGCTCTAGATTTTTGAAATTCTTTGACAAAGGTCGGGACCTCGTTTACCTGGCAAAAGGTTGACAGTCCGTGGGAAGGGTGTGATTATGCCGCTGACACATGACACCTCCAACTTGCAAGCGAGCTTGTGTGTGTCTTTGTGTGTGTATTCGTAAGAGTGTGTGTGGTCAACATGTTGCCCCAAAAAAGTTACAAAAATATTGTAGCCGATTTTATAGCGACGCCTAACCAATTTATTTTGCCAAAATATCTAAGGATACTTCAAGTTTGTGAAAAACTTTGTAACGCATAATAGTTGACTTAATTTTTTTAACTTGAATTTTGAATTTGGTACACTTTAAAATATATATTTTGGGTCATTGAAAAAGTCTTCCATTTTAAAATACCTAACGAATTGGCAGCCAAAAAATATAACTTCTGAAAGAAGTAAAATTTTTTCTTAATTTATGTTTGCCAATATGCCAATCACAATTTTTTTCCGCCCAAAAAACTTGTGGCTAGCTTTTTGGAGTATCTTATCCTTATTATTAATAATATGAACATCAATATTTATTTGTCAAGTTATTTTTAGATCACGATTCATTATATTGTAGTTGAAGTTTGTTTAATTTCATATCTCAAAGGATTCTTCAAAGGGCATACAATATTCGGCTTTTTGCTTAGTTTCCCCGTGTACTGTTACCATAGGGTTTTATACCCTTTTAACACATGTCAAAGCATTGTGAACTCGGTGGCATTTCGTAACACCTTTATCACCTCTGTATGACTTTCCCCAGAACCCTCAGATGTTCCTCTCATATATCAGTTGTTGTTGTTGTCGTCCTTTGTTTGTGTTTTTTGTTGGTCGCTGCCGCTTTCAAAATGCCATTTAGAAAATTCAATAGCGCTTTGATTTTGTTTCGTTTATTTTCACAAAGTGCTTTTCAGCACCGCCGTCCCCAACTGCCACGCACTGCTCAACCCTAACCCCAGCCACAGCCCCTGCCCCAGCCTCAGCTAACTGGTTGCACAGTAGCTCTTGGCCTGGCCATCAGCGGAGAGCGGCAACAGCTCGGCTCAAATCGATTTCGCGTCGTTTGTTGACTTTTCGCTGCGTTTTGTTTAGCGTGAAAATCAAACTGTTAATTTGCGCTTTTGTCTGCACCGATTTAGTCCAGTTCAATTGGTTTAGGTTTAGCTCAAGAGGGCCACCAAATGGAGAAGGACTTTCAAAGTCCTTTTCACTATTTCGCACCACGCAGCATGTGGTCAACAGCTTCTCAGCGAACGCTCACAAAAAGCACTTTGCCAGCCATTTTGCTTGTTTATTTGTTTGTTGGGCTTGTTTGTTAATTTGTTTTTCAGTTAGCTGGTCGCCTTTGTTTTTGTGGTCGCAAATTAATGTTTGTCCAAAGGATTTAATAAGTAAATGATTGTACATTTTCCAACGAGTAGGGCAACACTTTTTCTTGTTTGTTTTTTTTTTCACACCACTCAACTCTTCTCAGTGCGCTGCAGTGACTGTAACTTACGCATCATGAAACCATCAATCAACATCAATTCGAATCCCAGTCAGAAGATGAACAGCTGACAGACAATTGCGAAGGAAATTGAAAGCTAGGAGACTACACTGCACTGAGTGTGCGTGTGTGTGTGTGTGTGTGTGTGTGTATACAACTAATTTATCAGCTTTGAAGTATTTGCTCTTCTAAATATGAAAAGGGCTTATCTTTAAACCAAAGCGCTTATATAATAATGCGCATTAGGAAATATCAATATCAATTCTAAGGATTTGAAGAGCAATGGATTACTGGAAATTCATAAAATGATAAAGATGAGTATAATTATTTTGAATTAATAATTTCAACTATCGACTAGTTGCCTTGTAGCTCATCCGCAATCCCACAAGCAGTAAATTTAATTGTATTTCGATATACATTTCCCATTGAAATCATTTGTTCTGATGCTGATTAACAGCTGAAAGTTCACAAAAAACCAAATTCACTCAACAGGAAATAGCATATGCCTTAAAATAGTAAAGCTGACGACATTGTTGGCATAAAAGCGAGAGTGGGAGAGAAGTTTGCGAGGGAGGGATGGGAAGTGTGGGAGATAACTGTCTTACCATCAATTTTTAGCCATTTGTTTGCTTTTGTGTTTGCTGCCTAGCTAAAAATTAACTTCACGCTAACTATTAAAAAGTCTTATTAGATTGCTTTTATGCCAAAGTTTTGGTTGTTGTTGCCGTTGGCAATACTCCTCGTCCATCCGCCCGCACTCCTTTGATCATCGCCCGGCATCTACCACAGACATCACACGACGCTAGTTACTTTACTTTTAATTACTTTTGTGAAAATTCATTTATCACTTTTATCCCAGCTCAAACTCAAGCTCAAAGCGTGGCGACCGACTGACTGGTGCCCCCCACCCTCACCCCCTCTCAAGATCTATGCGAAGGGCCATTTTTCACTGGCAAACTTTCTACACACACACACACACACAGCTACTCCCACACAGACACACTCGCAGGAAACGGGAAGAAGGAGACGAGGCTATAAAATTGAACGCCCTTTGGCCAGTCATCGGGCTGTTTGGCAGCTGAAAAAGTCAAGTGGAAATTCAATGATGCCATTAATTGGCCAAAGTTTTCACTTATGCTCTGATTTTTGGCCCAAACACACCCACACACCCACACATGTGTGTGTGTTCCTTACTCCCTGCCCTGTGTGCCTGCCTGGCCTTGGCTATCGTCAGTAACTATGCCAGGAAGTACAAATGTAGCTGCCTGCTAAATTTACGGTTTCCCAGCTGCAACTTTCGGCCAACTGTGCAGCCAAATTGCATGAAATCAGTTTAGCCGGAACACGCCTACAACACACGACTCCCTGCACCCAGCTGGTGGGCCATTTATCTTGCAATCGCAACTAGCGTTGCGCCCTAAATGTTTCCTGCATGTTCTCCTTGCCACATGCCACATGCCACAGAATATTACTTGCCCTCACCCCAGAACACTACAGATATAATATCTTGAGAACTTAACAGACATATGAAATCTCAGTACTGAATTTGATTTTTTAGCCTATTGCACTTTGAAGGTATTTATTAATTCTTAATGTAATTAGACTAGTATAATAAAAACTATTTTTAAAAAAAGTTTTTATACTCGTTCACGAAGTGAAAGATAAAGTCCACAATTTTAAAGCTAGAGCCACCAAACTTGGTGTGTATATAAATGGCGACCTCCTTAGAAGATTGACACCTTGATCTCCCGGCCACGCCTACTAGAACGCCCCCCAGCGCCTCCGCCATTAAAAATCGGATATGGCTATATC